>VCRD01001382.1:72249-146146 GCA_006783055.1 Trinorchestia longiramus
ATATATATATATATATATATATATATATATATATATATATACATATATGGTGTCTAGCACAGATGCATAGTGCTAGTAACATTGATTGACTATAAGATCAATAATTATAACACAAAATAATTCAAAAAGTTTTCCATCATCCAGAGCAAGCTTCCAGGTTATCTTGATATATTATACTATCAGTTCAAATTATATTATACTATCAACTCGTGCATATAGATAGTCACTGTTGATTTAGAACTTTCGAGATATTTGCAAGTAGTGCACAATCATGTTCAAGGCTCAGGTTAGAGCCCTGCTAATTCACGGATAATTTTGTTTATTAAAATTTTCGTGACCGTGATTATGGATTAGCCATTGCCCCAAGCGTTAGTATAAAAGTGTCGTTTTTATCAACGCCTGACTAAAAAATGCATTTTCGTTACTACTTTCATCTGATCAAAAGATAGTGCACACGTATTGGCTGTTCTACGTCAACTTAATAGGTCAACATGGAAGCTCACAGGTCGCCCCACACGTCGGATTTTGACTGGGCATGTTTTGTGACGCACCTGATCAAAATTTCCAAGTCCAAAGAGAGTAACATCTTCGATGATGGAGCTGTGGTTCTCAGCTCCCAAGTAGGGGCCGGCCACGCCATCAACGGCAGCGGCAGTGACCTCCAAAGACCTTTCCGCAGGGCGGAAGGCCACCTCCACGCGAGTAGCTGTGTAGCTCTCGTCGTCGGGGCTAGTTGTTCCATCATCGTAATACAGTGAACCTTCGGTTGCAGTAATGGTTGTATGTCAGGAAAACGAACTTTTCATAGCCGTTGATTAATTTAAAGGATAAATTGAAGACAGTTTTGTAAATCGTTCGTGAGTAGAAATAAAAGTTCAAAATGTTAGAGCAGTTGCTTTTTGGCGTCCTAATGTACACCTCAAGTAAAATGCATGGTTATATTTTCTACCTTACGGTACTTTGACCCATAAAAGAATGATATGAATATTAACTGTCAATGAGAAGTATCATTCATGAAAAATTACCGTGCTAAATATTTCAGAAAATCAAGATCTAAAGTGAATAGATAAAACTCAGCTACAACAATTATTCAGTGAATGATGCTCAATAACCAGAGCATAAATCACAATTTTTTTTCGAAAATCTTTCGCTACGGTTTATCATCGAACCCTTGAGGTTAAATTTAAGACAACCAGGTCTATATTCCCCAGGAGCAGTAAAATTAGTGGTGCGTATAGGCTCTAAAATAAACGCAAACTTCACACATAAGAAAAAGCAAAATTGAACAATTTGCCAAATATAATTTCGGAAACGAGGAATACGCCGGTCTCTTATTAACAAAGTGCTGGGAAAGATATATTCAAAATAACCGCATACTAATAGATTTTGGATCCATATTATTATCAAAATATTTAAAAATGAAGGTAACTGTCAAGAACGCAAATTATTCAACACAATTTCATTTCATTACTAAATGCTCTTATCTATCACATGATTTTTTTTTTTTCAACAGAGCAGCTGAATACTACTCGTACAAAACTAAGAGAATAGAACTCAGTATAATCTAATTTGTAGACCGCCTTGAACGGGTGTCTTCATTTACACCCGGGTGATCCACCTTCAATTTTCAATAAAAATATTATAAGAAAGGGAATATTCATAAGCCTCTGTAGTGTTCCTGACTTATAACAAATTCAAGTTTGAAAAAGTGTTTTACTTTCAAAAATGTTCAATTGTTGGACTCCACAATATTTTAAATCGTATAACCTAACATTAAAATATGTTTAGATTTGGTTTTTCACAAGCTCAGGTACAAGCGCTGTCAGCTAAACTGAAAGTTATTTATTATTCATGAGGAAGCTAACATATCGTTTCAATAATTGAGGATTGGGTTATTTTACTGCAATGCTAAACAAACCAGACAAAAAAAAAAGAGGAACAATTATATTTGTTAAAAAGTAAATGAAGACTCACCATTCGAATCTGTATCGTTCAGAACAAACACGTACAGATGGAAGGGGTACTGTCGCATATCTTCGGCATTTCTGATCTCAACCTGTTGAAAGCAATCAGTGCTACTGCTTAATTTATATATATAAATTGCATATCATGATCATAGAAACTAGAATTTCAGTTTCTTTGTACTATGATGAGCCATGAATTAAAATACAACCGCGTGAGTGTTAAAGAAATAATCAATTTCACAAGATTTTAGAATCATACAGTGTATGCAAATTCAAAAATGAATCTAAAATTATAATGGAATGAGGGATGACAAATTTCTTAATGTCCTAATCAATACATTGATGATTTTCTCTTAATATTGACGATTTTTTATTTGTTTACCAAACAGATTTGTTTCGTCAAAATCCAAATTTTTGCGTTGTAGGAAAGAAAGCTTTTTTTTTCCAGAAAAAAAACCGTCAATTAAAAGATAAAACCAGTGTACTAAGCCCTTTGAACCTAGACGATATGGGCAGGTTACATGAAACAGTATGGAACAAACTCACGATCACAGAGTTGAGAGCATCGTATTTTTAAGTTCTCAATAACGCTTTGTAATAAATATGTTGACACATAGCGTATCAAATTGAATACAACAGATAAACCTCCAGTTTTACTAGTTTTATGTTTACTTCTGCAAACTGTTATATCTATGAAACACAGGGCGAATAAAAAACAAACGACTCTTTTCGTTTTCTAAGAAAATTACAACTAAAAGCAGTAAAACTTTAGATTACATTTTTTCCTAAAGAAGACACTTGCTTCTTTGCTTTGTTGTATCTTGTCCACATTTGCATATAACTTAAAATTATTTATTCATTATTGCAACCGTTTATAAAAAGATATCTCACTACACTAAAGAAGAGAGTAATAATTCTGCAGGTGTACGCACAGACTATGCCAGCAATTTAAGTGAACAAAGATTGCAAACTCCATTTCTATGAAAGAACAAGTCTACATACTACCAAAATTTAATTCAAATTAAACACGTGTTAATGAATTCAAAATAATTCTATTTGAAAATTAAACTGCATTTTGAAAATCAATCTAAATAAAATCTCCCAATCGTTTTCTTTCGAATAAAACTTTTGTTTTTGAATACTCTACTATTAGTTTTAATATTATTAGAGAAAGGATAAGATTAGTAGTTATTGAATTTAGGTTCAATACTTACAAGAAAAAAGTGATAAAAGCAGGCAAACGAAGACGCTTTATTTCATGAGGCTGACTGCTTTATGGTGCAACTCTCCTCGTAAACTACATCAGCTTGCTGAGAAAACGCAGTTTCGTATCTAACCTTGTGAAGAAACTATTTAACTTCTCACTAAGATAGCTTACGCCACATCCGGTAAATTAGGCTACTAGTTCTTGGTGAAATTAAGGAGGGAGTTAGTCGTTTGAGTAATAAAGAAATACTGAGCAGTAGTAGGAAGCTGTGTTAGAAATCTCCTGGCGTATAAATGCAATTACATATAATGCTGAAATCGAAACATATATCCGTCCTAGAGTAGTACTTCAATTAAAACGATCCTAAACTAAGTTTCAAGATAAGTTACATGTCCTGTATTTCAATTTAATTTTTTATTTTTTACATAATCTAAAGTACGAAAGGGCTAACGAATAGTAAACCACTAACGTGATTTAGTCTCGTACATTGAATTCAAGTCAGAGGATCGGAATTTTTTCTGCGTCATTCGCCTTTAGATGATAGTATTACTGTTTAAATAATCGATGCACACTTTTACCCTCTTTCGGAATGAAAGTTTATTTGCTTAAAACAAATTTCGATATTAAAACCATACGACTAGCACATAAGTGAACGATGAATGGGACCTCGAAATCAAACAAGTACCGGCCAGTCTCAGAATAATCAGCTGCTGTCGTAGATTTTATCTTTCTTAAATCGGACACCAATATGAGAGACTCACGCTCATGTTTCCCTGCATAAACACGATAGCTCCACCTCGCGCAAACAGGTTGATGTCTGTGATGGTTGTGTGCAGCTCTGTGCTCGTGCCGTTCTCGCTGTCTGCCACCACTCGACCTCTCAGGAGCTCATGCCTGCATCAAACTTACGCAGGTAGAATACATGCATGCATTCGTAAGCACAAACTATTAAACTTTATGATAATGAAGTCCAAGTTCAAATTATCAAGACCTCACTCATATCGTAGAGGGTAGTAAAATCGATTGATTTGTGAAGTTTTAAAGGCTTTGAGGTTGACGAAAATAATATGGTACAAAATATACAGTACTGGCTCTAAATAGGTATATTTTATTTCCAAACTATAATTGGGTCAATACTTGACGAGATATGCTAATGTGCGAAAGGAATAAATTTAAATCCAATTTAGAATTCATAGTTTTAGTTCCATGGACGGAGACAGTTGATTTCCATTGGAACCATGTACAATTTTTTTTAATACACTTTCACCATTCAAGATGTTCTCTATTGTATAACAAGGATTCCATCACACAAGACGTCTACAGACCGTGATACAAACTTCTGTAAGAATTCTCAGTGGGAAGAAGGTAAATGAACACGGCTATAGAAGTTCAAACAGAGATCATTTATGATGGATCAAAAAGTGTCGGAAAACAAAAAGAGAAAAAAAGCATGCGCAGCTCACCAGCGCCCAGGGGGGAAGTAGGCGGGCACGAGGGTCGTGGAGCCGGAGTTGCTCTCGTTCACGAAGTTGGGCACGACAAGGATTGATGAACCAAGCATGAACTGCTTTCCAATGTCCCAAGATCCTGATGTTGAAAAGGACAGGAATTGCCATGCATGAACAATCTCAGGATATTTTATTTCCTGAGCTCTTTAAAAACACAGAGAAAACGCTTCTATAGGGCGCACAAAACATGCCTGTATTTTTTAATATATAAATTCATTCCTCTTATTTAAGTACCTAGATGAGGTAATGTTGCAGTGGTAGAGAGAGATATGCGCTCGTCACACCAGCTCTCCTCGTTTCATAAAAATTAGGTCACCACGTTCAACGATATATTAACTACCATGCTCAACATCCCTCTATAAGAATTATAATAGATCAATCAACTAAAAATTAATATCAGCAAATCGTGGTAACACGGAACAGTGAAAACTTTTTAGCGAAGTACCAGGGCGCCAATCAAGTACCAGTGCATCCTACTTCCTTTTACAATTATAATAAAGAGAAGCAATTGAAGACAGCCTTCTCTTCAGCCCTCATTAACGCTTGGACCACAGGCGGGAGCCAGACTCATGTAGGGTCGGTCCGGGGTTCTAACATTGTGTGACAGACTGGGGACACAGAGAACTCTATTATACTGACCAGGTTCGACTACTGATGTACGAGTACTCGGCCAGTACGAGTAGTTTCAAGTTTCTGAACTCACTTGGCACTCCCTAACCTCAATGTCCTCAAAAGTTAGTAGCGAGTATTGCATTAATCAACTTAGTAAGACGAATATTTCATCAGTAATCTTGTGAAAAAGTATAACCTCAGTAGTCGGTAAAATTTGTATAGGGAGTTATATATCAGTAAAATTGACAAAGGGAGTTCTGTATCAGTGAAATTAGTAAAATGTTATTTTATTTGACAAACTTATCACACAACAGATAATGGCAGCTATGTAGTAATAAACACTGGAAGTACAATGAATTAATAACATATTTAAAAATTAGAGGGATGATAGGACCGTGGCCATTACGGAATACACTAACAGCGCCTTGGTAAGTAAAACTTTCATTCAGATAGTCAGATGATCGAAAAAAGATAACACTTCGGGTTAAACACAATTCTTACTTGAGTTGGGTGATCATCACCATAATTCTAAACGTAACAACATAATGAAAACAAGACTACAAAAGCACAAGATTTGAGTTCTCGCGACACAGTCCAGCGTGCCTACCGCATGGATCAAGAATGGGGGAATCAAACTTGTTCTTACAAGTCGGAGACCAATCCACAACACTTTTTTTCTACAATGTCACCTGATTTTACTTTAACAAAGTCTTAAAAACGCTCATGGGACGGAATGCTGGCCTTTCTTGTATGAGGAAAGGAAAGATAGGAAATGAAAGATGAAGTTTACTTTCATATTAGCCTAAGTCCGCAACAGTCTTCTGTAACAAGTGTTGCCCATTCTGCAAAGAGTAGCTACGGTTACTTCTAAAGAACACTAGCTCTATTTCACTCTGACGATGACAGACCTGCCAGCATATTATTTTGGGTGAAGTGCATGAATTTTACGCGTTCACCGAGGAGGGTGAAATCCGTAGGATATATTGAGGAATTATTTCCTTCAGCGCAATCCACTGGCAATTTTCTCAGTACCGGAGACCCCTAATACTTCAAATCCTTTCAATGCAAAATGTGATATTTTTGCAAATTTCGATAGTATTAGCCATAACTAAGCCATAACTGATATGAGTCCCACACAATGTTAAATATCGTAGCCAAACACAATAATAAATATAAAACCAGTCCATAATGGTTATGGTGATATTGATGTTACACATAATAAACAAAGTTGATGTCATATATAATACAAACTATCCATATCTTCAACAAAAAACAAAAGGATGCTCTACAAGATAACAATTTTTTTTTAAGCATGACCGACATCGAGACTGAGTAGGATCAATGTTCAGCTGTCAGTACTGTTTATTTCATTATCACTTACGACCTACGAATTTAAGGCCTGTTTTCAGTCAATAATTACTACTGCTAAGCAGAAAAATGTGTTCAACGTACACCATTTCTAACTCTGCTTGCGTTATGGTTGTATACGTTCTAGAACATGCAAATAACAACTCACTTCTATCCTCTGGAAATTCATAGAAAAGATGCCTGAGTACAGGGGCACCGGTGTCTCTGGCTTCTACGAACAAAGTGTAGATGGTAGGAAGCATCATATATCGCAGCATCATGTAATGTCTGCAAGTGAGAGTACAAATTTGATTACCGTTTACATTACGAACAAAGTATACTATCGTAGCAGCAGAGAAATTCTTACATGGATAAACAACACTTGTACTAGAGTTCCTTGTTTATTACTTTTTCATGGAGAAGTAACATTAACTTAGATTATTGAAATTCACAGCCTCTCCAATTAAAGAAAAGCTCTAATATTTGGTACATAGAATCATTCATCTCAGAAGAAATTAATTTAGAGAAAACCTGTAGAGTGTGACCCAAAAAAAAAATTGTCCTAAGTTTTATTATATATTGCATTATTATACGAATATCAATTGCGTGTATCAACAAGATGTTCTATTTGTTGTTGCATACATGAATCAAAATCTTTTGCATTCTATCAGATACCAATAAATAATAATACAATCTCGGTCAACTTTGTTTGAGGGACCTTGTACAGCAAGTGGTTCTCTGAACATGAGGGATCATTTCAATAGATTGAGTGGCCACCGCAGTCTCCAGATTTAAATCCTGTCGAGAATTAATGGGATGAGATTGAGCGTTATCTATGTACGTGCCACATCGCCTCTTTCATCATTGAACGATTCGATAAAAAGTGTATAAGATGGATTATTAATTAATCACTACATTGAACAACCTTGTTTTTTCAAGTAGTGTACAACAATTTAAGAAGAAAATACAAATCGCTAAGCTACCTGTGTTTCATAAAAAAGACCTACGTATTCGCTTAACCTCTGGAAGAAAGATGAAACTATACCTACGCCAACCATATAACGTTGGGTTAAATAGAAAAGAGAAAACTATCCCACATCGTCGAAACAAATGTTCAAAAAACTTTTTACTATCACCAAAGCAAACTCGAACGGAGATGTTGGTGAATTATTCACTAAGAAGTACAAACTTGAGCTGGGCAGCAAATCCTGTAGCCACGTCAGTCGGATTAGTTGAGCGCTGGTTGAGTTCGTAGTGACTCAGGAGGAACGGAGAGAACAACGAATTCAGGTAGCTGCGGAAGCAGAGATCCAGCCAGACCTTCTCATTTTCTGTGATGTCTGCGAGCAGATTAGCAATCACCGATTTTAGTGCAGCTCAACCGTGAACTGGAGGCACAGCTCAGTTTGGAAACTAGAGCCCCTCAATTCGCATTACCAAGATCTTCACACTTTTGACAGTTACAAGAACGCTCTGTAACTTAGATTCATGAAATAACAATCATGTAATATGCTAAATAATGCTCAACACGTTTCCTGCGATTGCCAAGCCGGTGAAAATCTTTACTTTGTATACATAATCACCAAAAGACTTGGAATAAATTACAGAACCTAACCTAAGTGACCCACCAGTGGGTCCCATTGCAGGAAACGTGTTAAATACTATTCAAATTACATCAGGGAAGGTTTTAGAACTAGACAGTTTCCGTGAAAACTTCACGATTTAGATTTGAATAATTTGAAATTATAAAGATGAATCTATTAAAGATTTACGTCGAATTATTGTGTTTTAATTGAATACTATGTAGTAGACCTAAACGCGAAAAAATTCATGCGCTTTTTACTGAACTTTTCGTTTGATTTGCCAGCAGATACGGGCTTTGCGAAGGAATTTTCACGTTGAAGGATGTTCCTTTGTTATCCACAATACATTGCTTACAATACATGTATACCTACCGAATTTTCTCCTATCTAAATCCTTAAGAGTGTGACAGAGAGACGGACCAAACAAGCAATAAACTGTGTATTATTATAGAGGGATTTTTCATGAATATATACGTAACTTCCATTCTGTATTTTACCTACCCATAGCATCCGTAGAAATTCCACGGTTCAAAAGTGATAAAATTAAGAATCTGTGAAATAAAACACATTTTTCAGTTTTACCCGTGGTACTATCAGAACCAGAATATTTTGTATGAATATATACAGAACTTCCATTCTGTATCTTATCCACAGATAACATGGCCGTATAAGAGAAGAAAACTATTAACGAAAAAAATAGCGTATTTTATAGTGATCCGGCGCCTTTGGTATCCACACTACAATGCTTATAATACAGGTATAACCGTTCTGATTTCAGTTCAATAATTTTTCTTCAGGAAGAAAATTGAAGACGGACACACACAGAAAGGAGCATACACTATCTATTATATAAGTGGACTAATAGACCCACACGTGAAAATATTTACGTGTTTTTTACTGAATTTTTTCGTTTGATTTGCCAGTGGATGCGGGTTTTCCGAAGGAGTTTCCATTTTGAAGGATGTGCCTTTGGTATCCACAATACAATACTCACTATACATGTACATATACACTACCGAATTTCCTCCTATCTAAATCCTTAACAGCGTGACAAAAAGACGGACAAGCAAGCACGCAACAAACTGTATTTTTATATAGTGGAACTAGTAAACCCACACGAGAAAATTCACGTGTTTTTTACCGAAAATTATTCGTTTGATTTGCCAGTGGACACGGGCTTTGCGAAGGAGCTTCCACATTGAAGGATGTGCCTTTGGTATCCACCATACGAAGCTTACAATACATACCGAATTTTCTCCTATCTAAATCCTTACCAACGTGACAGAGAGACGGACTAAGCAAGCAAGCAACAAACTGTGTATTATTACATAGTGGAATACCTATCATTTTACAGAACTGTGAGTACTTTTGTCACTCAATAATTGAATAGAAAACTACAATAAGAAATTAAATGTTATCGTTGCACATGGCATTACGGCATACTTTGATTAGTGCACAAAATGAGTTTTTATTTAGCTAGCTAGCAAAAACATCGAGTTGTTTCTGCAGGCAATAATGAGAAAATCTCTCAAGAGGTAATTGCTCCACTAACCGTATTTAATTTTAAGGCACTGACCCACTGACATTCTGATATTTTAGAACATTTTTATTCAACTTCCCACGTTATATATAAAATATAATACAAATTTCAAATTTAAGCGAAAAATGAAGTTCAATGAAGTTCAGGTGCCTACCTGTATGCTCACATGTAGAAATACCATATACACTCAATGAATGGGTGAACAAATTGAACAGGTGAAAGACTTCGATTCAGTTTAGGAACTCAAACTATCAATCCCACTATATAATAATGACCAACTTGTTGCTTGCTTGCTTGGTCCGTTTCTCTATCACGCTCTTAGGGATTTAGATAGGAGGAAATTCGTCTACGAATAACAAGGTAAGATACCATGAAATTTCATCCCTGAATTACGATGGCAAATATAATTTCTGGAACATATACTCGAAAGTCAAAATACTGCATCAGAGCTTTTGATCCTGTTATATATTTTGATCCTGTTATACATAACAGGATCCTTTGATCCAGTTATACATATTTTTTCAGCTGAAATTCTTCGTAGCTGTTGAAACTTTGCGCGGAGTAGAGGCCGAATATTCGGAGTAAAGGCCCCTGGTTTAATAATACACAGTTTGTTGCTTGTTTGCTTGGTCCGTCTCTCCGTCACGCTCTTACGGATTTATTATAGATAGGAGGAAATTCGGTAGGGTATACATGCATTGTAAGCAATGAATTGTGGATACCAAAGACATGGTCTTCAGTGTGGAAACTCCTTCACAAAGCCCACGTCCACTGGCAAATAGAATGAAATTATTCAGTAAAAAACACGTGAATTTTGACCTGTGGGTCTACTAGTCAAATTATATAATTGTTTTTTACGTTTGCTACAGCTGAATGGGACTCCAAATATGGAGCACAATTGCCGTGAACTCTATTTTTAGCGAGCACTAACCAAAGCCGTCTCTGGAGCCGCACGGAGGAGTTCCCGTCATGGGGACGCCTGCCAGCCCCATCTCCAGGGTCTGGCAACAAGGAAAGCTTAAAAAACACAAGGAATAATCAAAATTTTTACGGCCTTAATCCCATATTTTTGATGAAAGAATTTGTAAATATCGCAATTTTTCCCAAATATTTGAACTAGTTTCTCTTGTGCGACGCCAATGCCTCAATAAATCGGTGATGAGTGTACTTTTTGAGTACTAAATAGTATCACTATAAAAATGACAAATAGGTTTCGTTAAAGTGATTTCAAGATAAATTTGATCAAACACTGAAAAATCCATTTGTATACACATATTTCTTCAGGTGTAGAGGAACAAAATTCAACTATGGTTCTGCTTGGAAACTTTCTGAGCTAGTGTTAATGAAGAATATTTTTCCCAAATACAATATATATATGAACAGTACTATTCTTGATTCATGATATGAAAGATGGAAAATATACCACAATTTGATTGTATCAAAGGCGGCGAAAAATATTTCTCGAATTATTGCAGATTACATGTAAACACGGCTACATGACGGCCGAGCTTTGACTATAGTATGAAATTAACAGCGTCGCTACAATAATAAAGTTTTTATCATTGACGCTAAGATATTCTTTTGCATTAGAAGCACCGTACAAAAGATATCCTCGGTGCGAAATATGTTCGAGAAAGAAGAAAAATGGAATTTTAAATGTTTCATAATCTACATGAAAATGCAGAGTGGAATATTCGTCACCAATTTGTGCCTAAAAATGTAATTTGAAGCAAAGTTTTCATAAAAGAGACACGTGGGGTTAGAAGAATCATCGGATAAAATAACATCTTATTATAATTCTGCTTGTTCCTTAGTTAGTTAGTTAGTACGTTACACTTTCGTTGAGTTTACAGTATCACAGCTACCGAATTCGGTAGTGTAACACTAAAAGATGGCCTTTACATGCATTGATATGTTTGACATTTTATATAAAATTCTCCTAATTGTTGACATACTTAATCAGAGAACCGTAACTTACATAAAAAACTGTCACAATGGAGCGAAAATGGGAAGCTGCTCGCGATAGAATGAGACTCTACAGACAGAGAATAAGGAATGAACAAGGGCAGGAAATCCTTGAGAGGGAGAAGTAACGTCAGCAAGTGAGGCGAGCTGCAATGAATGATGTACAACGTGATGAGTACCGCGAGTAGCAAAGGAATTTATCACAGCAAAGAAGGGAAAATATGGATGAGGAACAGCGGGCACAGTACCTTGAGCGGTAGAGAAATTTTTTTCAGCAAAGAGAACAGAACATGAATGAAGAAGACAAATTATCATCAAAACCGAAGAGAGAGATATAGGCAAAGAATTGAAAATATGAATCCTGGTGAAGTTAACCATTTAAGGCAAAATCAAGTGCAAAGACAACGCACCAGAAGAAATGGACCAGTTCTTGACATAGCTAATATTATTGATATAGAACCATTTGACATTGGTGAAATGAATGTGATTACTGTGATGCACTTAGATTTAGGAATGAAGATAAGAACTGTTGCCACAATGGAAAAGTAAGTGTCCCTGCATTGCAGCCTTATCCTGAGGCCCTAAGAGAATTACTTGAGGGAAATGATCAAGAGTCGACTTCATTCCGAAAAATATCAGGAATTACAGCTGTGCATTCTCTTTTGGGTCTTTTGGAGGTAAACTGCGCGTTCCTCCTGGAAGAGGTCTCTATTGCTTCCGCATCCAAGGCCAGACTTATCACACAACAACAAATCTGTACCCTAGTGATGGTCAACCGCAATATGGGTAACTGTATATTATAGAGGCGAACCTCACCCCGTTCTCAGCCACGCACAATTATATGTGGCATTTTCAAGAGCATGCAAACTCTCAGAGGTGAGAGTTAAGGTAATAGACACTGATAAATAGGGAAAGAGAAGAGGACGAACTTTAACAAAGATATTGTCAGTCAAAAGGTGCTGGACTGAAGGAGTACATTAAAAATTGTGGATTACAGTGTGAATTTATGATTTGTATTGAACTATGTAGCACAATATTACTTTCTGAGTATTTATTTGCACATATTACTTTATCACATTTCTCTCAGCTCTAAATTCAGGATACAATGGCCAGTATTTTCATATAAATGTTAATAAATACATATTTGCTACGTTTTATGGGTTTTTCTGTCCAAACCACGAATTCTTTGCGCTATCCAAAGAAGTATCAGTTTTATCAAAACATATTTGTTGATTAAATAGATTTCTCATCCCGTGGAATTTCCAAGGGTCCTGCTAGTATATAAACTACCCACATATGTCAAATGAAACTTGATCAGTACGCCGATATGTATGATATGCACGATATGTATTTGTACTGATTGGTAGAACAATCAGTACACATGATTGTTCTGCCAAAGACTGCAGAAGCCGTGGGTCACTTGATTGTCAGGTCTGTCAAGTATCCTGGGTGGTGTACGTGTACTCCTATGGTAGGAATTATGTTAATCAAAATTTTAAATAAAACCTGCAGTAACGCTCGCTTCTGGTCCTCCAAGAGAGCGGAGAAGCCCTCGCTGTAGTGGCCGCCGAACTGTCCGCTGCCTGGATGTGTGGACGAGCTCAGCAGCACTTGACGGGTGCCAGCTCGTATGCTCTGTAACAGAACTTTCATGTCAACAAATACTCCCCTGATCGGAGATAGTTGCTCCATACAACTTTTGACTTTGGTTGGAAACAGTTGGTACACACAAACTTTGACTTTGGTTGGAAACAGTTGGCGCACACAAACTTTGACTTTGGTTGGAAACAGTTGGCGCACACAAACTTTGACTTTGGTTGGAAACAGTTGGCGCACACAAACTTTGACTTTGGTTGGAAACAGTTGGTGCACACAAACTTTGACTTTGGTTGGAAACAGTTGGTGCACACAAACTTTGACTTTGGTTGGAAACAGTTGGTGCACACAAACTTTGACTTTGGTTGGAAACAGCCTGTACTGTAAGACGTGTGGTATGCTACTGCGCCGTAATAAGTCCATTAAGGCCCTGCATGCTATACGTATGGCCAATACGCCCTGTGGGTCGGTTAAAGCATGTGCATATTATGCCAAAACTACATCACCGTCTTACAATACAACTGCAGTAGCTACTAAGCAAGGAAAGTAAGGCTACATCGAGAGGGAATCAGAATGATTTATTACAAAATCACATGGATGAGCATCTTACAAATACTCAACACATACACTCCATTCTATCAATATAGGTAACTAAAGAATAATAAAAAAACGTACACGCTACACATTCCTCTAACGTGATACAGACAACATTGGCGTACCGGAGTAACTAAGGTAAATAGGAATAACGCGGGCGCTACCGTACGAATAGAAATAGGCTCAAAACTCAACTCATTCATTGTATTATCAACATTATACATTATAGTTAAACAATAAAAGAAGAAGGGGTAAAAAATAAATATCACGAATTTTTTTCAGAACATTAATGCAGGAATCTCTATTGGGCACCAACTGTTTTTGACCACATGGAGTGCCAAGTCAATATTTTTTCCATAATAATTGAGCAATAAGTATTCATAGGTAGAACAACGAAGCTTTTAATGTAAAATTAATAAGCTCATCGGTGAAACGCAATCGTGATGGTTGTTATGAAAGTGTATATAAACGGAAATATCGAGTAATAGTCACCAACTCTGAATATGGTCAGCAGACGGAAATTAATTGAATTAGAGCGAGATATTTTGTAACAAGTGATAAAATCAAGGACCTATGGAACAAAATACATATTTTAGTTTTAACCGTGTTATTATCAAAATCTGAATATTTTTCATAAATACATACAGAACTTACATTCTGTAGCGTATTTACCGATAACATTGTTGCGTAAGAAAAGGAAGCTAATAACAGTGGCCTGACTTGTTTCTTGTAAACACTAAAACTTATTTATGATGATTTATTTGAGCAAAAAATAGTCAAAGATATGATCACTAATTGCAAGAAACTTGTTGAGTACTTCAGTCATTCTTCGCTGGCTTGTGGAAAACTCTTGACCCTGCAAAAACAGCATGAGCTGCCTGAGCATAAACTCATCCAAGATATGTCTACGAGGTGGAACAGCACCTATTTCATGCTAGATCGTTTGTGTGAGCAAAAGAAGGCTGTTGCCAGCTATTTCGTGGATACAGCAAACATACCAGTTCTTGATGCAAACAAATGGAATCTAATCTCAAAGTTGACAAGCTTGTTATAAGTATTCCACAACACAACAGTCCGCCTGAGTGAAAGATCCTCAACCGCCTCAGAAATCATTCTACGAATAACATTCTTGAAGCACTTCATTGAGAAAGCGTGTGGCAGTACCAGGTGAGAACAGTGGTACTTATTAAGTTACCCTTTCGGTACTGTGATGCAAATATCAGAACCTTCTTAACATATTAACATCAAATTTAAAAAAAAGATGCTTTGTGATGTTTTACGGTCATTGCATCGTCCTGATCAAGCTGTAGTTTGCACTGCGCTACCAGCGTTTGCACAGACACGTGTGTTGCTCTACATCTTAAAATGTGCATAACCCTTTCCGACCGAATTATTTTAATACTGATCAAAATATTTCGTAAATTATCACTCATCTTTACTAATCGCTATGTTATTTTGCCGTAATTTTGAACGAAACATTTAGAATATGGGACTGAAGGGAATGATTTTTAAAGTTTGTTTGGGACATATTAACCCAACGGTAGCGAAAGGGTTAAAATAAAAATCTCTGAGAAGTCCTGTCAGGATTGAAAGGGTTAAACTAATACATATTCAAATTTTAAATATTTTCTAATATACCTTTATATTTCAAATAACTTAATTTTTTACATACTTCCAATGGCTCACTATTGTTCTTTATTTTCTTCCTGCAGGTACTCAGGTCTTGGATCTACTCTTGCTGCTCTTAAGGACTCGATGAAAGAACGATTCAATGATTAACTTGCAGATTTCAATGCTATCTTGGCTACGTATTTTGATCCAAGGTACAAGCTTACATTGTACAAAAATGCTACTGATGATACTACTTCTAAAATGAATTTAAATAGCATAACCAAGGAGCTTGCTCGTATGACAAAAAAAAAGATTCACAGAAGTGGAAGCCGCCTCATCAGCAACCCCTGGCTACAGCACTGATAGTGAGGAAGGTGGCTTTTCAGCCAATGAACCAACTGGACTTACTGGAGAAGAGGATTTGGATTTGTTAGACTTTGATAATTTCATGACTGAAATTTCATCAACATCCCATTCAACTGCAGAGGAATCACGCCAAAGAACCTCGATAAAAACAGCAAAGAAACAGTCGTCAAGAAGCAGAGATAATTCAACTTTGCAATCTGTGAAAGAGGAAATGAAGTTCTATGAAAACAGCGAAATGTTGCCTTAAGAAGAGAATCCTTTCATGTGGTGGCATGAAAATAGGCCTAGGTTTCCTCTGCTATCAGTCCTAGCAAGTAAATATTTATCAACCCCTCCCTCATTAGTGGGAATATAACACCCCCAAAAGGAACACGTTCTCGCCTGATACTAGTGAAAGCTTAATGTTTCTGCACCACAACCTTAGAATTTTTGAATTTAAGTATTGAATGTACAGTTATCAAAGATATCTATCTTTATCCTAAAGGAGTACGGTATATTATCTTGACGGAATATATTATCATTGTGTTTTATGTTTAATGGTTGTACAGGAGTGCAATCCTGAGTTTCCTAACAGTGCGTAATTGTTCCTTTTCAATAATGTGTATTACTATTTATTATAAAAATAAAAGTATCGGTATCGGCACTGAAAAAATTGAGTATCGGTATCGGCCCCTTTTCTGGTACCGTACACCACTATCATCGACTCCAGCTCATTGGCTGCTATATTAATAATTCCTGTAAAGCTTCTAGGGATATGACGATTATGACTTAAATCCTCAAAAAATATCTCCTCACCGACGACGAGTATTGTCCTACTTTATAATGTACTAGTAGAGCCACACGTGCAAATTCACTCGTTTTTTATTGACTTTTTTCCGTTTGATTTGCCAGTAGACGCGAGCTTTGTGAAGGAGGTCTCAAATTGAAGAATATGCTTTTGGTATCCACAATACAATGCTTACAATACATGTATATCCTACCGAATTTCCTCCTATCTAAATCCTTAAGAGCGTGACAGAGAGACGGACCAAGCAAGCAAGCAAGCAATAAACTGTGTATTATTATTTAGTGGAATACCACAGGCGTGATTCTGTGATCTGTTTTTGGCTTGTTGTTGTAAGACCGTCTGAAAAGACGAAAAAGGCTACACACATTACAGGCGTCACTCACCTCAAGTTTATCGAGCACCCGCTTCGTGTGGTACATGCCGTAGGCATTGTGGTGCGCAAGATGCACAGAATCGTCCAACGCTGGGTGGATGACCGACCAGCATATGGAGCCATCACTGGGCTCGTCTACATCTGGGTCCACTGGGAAATCCAAGCCGCTGCTGTTGCAGCACCTTCCAGGGTACTCAGGTGAGCACAACAGCGGCACTGCAAGATTAGCTTTCAGAAAGTATCTTAATCCTGAAACGACAGATAAAAATAAGCAGCATCGAAGACTAGGTGGGGGTATGAGGCCCAGCCACTTTTCAATTATTTTATGACTTCAATTATTTTATGACTTCAATTATTTTATTGAATTAAGCCTTTTATTAAAGTCATAGAGTTTGATTCTCTAAAAATTATTTAATAACAATTTACGGGCTTATTAATTTTGACACTGAGCTTCTCAGGCCCACTTCGTCGTTCCAGGTTTAAATTATTCTTATGAGACAATGAGAACTAAACCATAGACTGAAATCCTTAGAAAGAGAAAAAATACGTGTAGTTCGGTCGTAAAGTTGACCATGGAACATATTTGGGGGGAGAAGGGGAGAGTCGAGGAGGGGACTGCAAGTGCTAAATAATTCTATAGCTTCCTCTAAACAATTTCGTATATGTATCTTATGGTAAAATACAAATACATTCTGCGCATGTCACTCATATTCATTCATCAGTTTTTAGGGGCACGAAATTTGACTGCTATTTAGCTACGGTTGCCTGACAAGTTCATCTATCTCATCTCCACTCATTTGAACATGACTATTGAGTTAAAAAAGCACCAATTTCGTATTATAATTTAATTCACGTTCTTTAAATGACGTTTTGAAACGCGCCATTGACTGATGAAATTAAATAACACTTCAAAAATGACAAACACTGATAAATTTTCAGCAGTTTGCTGTCAACTTTCATGATAGAAGAACAAAACATATTCAACACCTGCTTCCAACTCTTTGCACAGCCACCTGTTAAAGCCCTTTCCTTCACTTTTAATCACTTTCATTATTTGTCGAGACATTTTTCTTCGATCTTCGTTTAAATAAACTGAATTGTAACGAGGAGTTGTGTATACAACAAAGAAAACTGTGCCATAGTATTGAAAACCCTTTCAAATTTCCCGGTGAAGTGAGATCAGCCACGTTTGAGAAATGTTTTGCCGAAGATGTAAGTTCCGTTGTTTTAAGTTCGCACTGAAGCTTTCAGGAGAAGATGATGCAAGTTATAACAAATAAAAAGAATTATTTTTTCTTGAATTGAGGAACGTGAGGCGTGCAAGATGTTTCAATTCTAAATTTTGCACCATGCGAATACGAGGCATGGTGCAGAGGAACCGTGTGTTACTACTTCAATTAATAGTACTGGCATTTCCAAAAAAGATGAAACAAGTGGATATGGTTTTTATGTTTCACAACTTTGCCAAATGTAAATATGCTCACCCATTACATTAAAAAAACTGCATTGCTAAACAGGAAGAATAGGATTTACATCCTGTTCTAATGAATTTTTTATATCATGAACTTCAAGTGAGAGAAATCACGTTTAACAATCGTTTTTTTAATGTAAAAACATAGATTTAATATCGCAGGAGAACGTTAGAAATTACGAATCGTAATCGAAAGAAATTACGAATCGCAGGGAAACGTGAAAAATTGAAAACGAATCATGAACAAATAAAGTTCTCATCAGTTGTCTTACACATCCACAGAACATAAAAAACGTATTATGGTATTGCTGAACTAAACGAATTATAGAATACAGTATTTCCATAATTGGGTATGCTAATATCTATTTTCTTAACTAGTAACAGCAAGCCAAACCATATTGCACTAGATTCCATGTTCTCTACCGCTAGTCAGAAAATATTGAAGTAGAACATTAATATTAATAACAAATTATTAACCTACCACCGAAAATATGATTTATTTGTGAAATACCTCTGGTTGTTAGAGAGGTATTATATGGACTATGTTGCTGAGCTAACAACATCAGGTTAGAATTTTAGGATAGCTTACAGAATAAAGGAACAACTATAGCTCCAGCCACAATCAACACATTTACACGTATTTCCTGAAAGTATCGTACTAAATTCATGTAGGAAAAATGAGACCAAAAATATCATAAAAATAAGTATATACTACAGCGCGTTCTTCTGTGAACTCCACAAGCGAGGCGGTCCAGAATGTAATCTAAAATTTACCATTCTTATTTACAGCTACACAGAGCTGGTTCAAAACCATGATCCATTTTTAGGTTTATCACAATGAACTGGATGTTATATTTGACTCTCATCACAAGCCTGATCAAACGAGATTAAATTCTATACGTACACGTGCATATTTCCTTAGAAATATGTAGATTTAATATTCACCTCCAGCCGTATCATGCTCCGCATTATATTTTTGTTTCATAAATGATACGATCGTGGTGGTCTGAATTCAACACTAGCAACTTACCACCAGTCACTCCATATTTGATTTCAGCTTCGTTGAGTGGAGCGTTCTGCAGCAGCAGTAGACCATCCGAGGCGTTGAAAGTGGCCGTCACGACCTCGCTCGCATCCATCCACTTCAAGAACGAGTTCTCATCCATGTAGTCAGGATACTGAACTACTGCGTTTGACACATTCCCGTAGTACGAGGATGTGTCATTAAACTGTTGCAGATAGAAAATAAATCGTTTACAAATGGCAGTAACACTTTATCATAAACCAGACGGTACGTATGTCCCATGCTTATTACGAGTATTCCTGGTATGTCATGATGAGAACAAAATACAGTATTACAGCATACGTAGATTGTACGCTGGGAAGCTATAGTCTTATGTTGAAACTAAAAAGCTTATAAAAATTAAGTTGAACCAAGCCATAGCGAATTAAGACAATATAGTAGAGCTAAGGTGCAAAATATTCTCGTAACAGCAAATTTGATGCCTCAGCCGATACTCACTTTGAGGAGATAATTTGTCAGCTGAGAGTTATTCATGACGTTAGAGCTGCTAACAATGAAAGGATAGGATGTCGCCAGGAACTTGCGAGTTGAGTTATGGAGTTCCTGAATAGACTGGTCGCTCCACTCCGGCAAGACAGAGAAAGCGTCAGGATAAGCGAGGCGGGCATCCAGACAATCGCTTTCGTACGGTAGGCCCGTAGATGTCATGTTTCTAGTTACCTGACTAGAGATAGTGAGGAGAAATATGGTCAAAGTTTATAACGTTGAACATTCGCCTAAGTTCGCCAATAAAGAATTCCTTTTTTCAACAACAAAGAAACGTTTGCTTCCACTCACTTGAATACTTGCTCCTGTTGACCCTTGGGGACAGTACGGCATAAGTGAAAGCCTAAGGCCCAGTACGGAGGCAAGTAGGGTTTTCTAATTATGCTCGTGTACTGTCGAGATACGTCCTTCGGAGTTGGTCCAGCCATGATATATATCTTAAAACTTCCAATTACAGTTCTAAATGTGAGACCAGGAGCAGGGACGGTGCCTATTTGCAGAGGAGCAGAAGTGTGAACCAGGACTCCATAAGCTTCACCGGACGAGTCCATTCCTATGTAGAAAGGGTGTGTTCCAGGAAGAGATCGCTCTGAGAAAGAAGTATCCTTGGAGTTGAGGGTCCATTGCTCATATTCGTCAAACAAGGGATTAACTTCTGCTGAATATCGAGACCCAAGACCAAATATGCTGCTAGTCGGCACCGTGGTTGTTATCTCCATGTAACCGTCGCCCATGATCATTGGACCATACAAAGTTTGGAAAAGAATTTCTGTAGTATTTGTTCGATACACAGTTACGTTGAAAGCTTCATTTATATTGCTCACTACAACCTCCAACTTAGGATTTTTACTAGGGCTTGAAGAGAAAATTTCATCTTCTTTCAGTAGGGTCCCCTCTTCATGTCCAGGACTTGAAAGGGTTAGTCTAAGAAGGTCATCACCGCTTCTTTCGACACTCAACTTAGAAATCCATGCATCACCTCCAAACGGAGTAGTGGTTTGAAGACTGGTTAGACTAAGCTCCAAGGATTCCGAATTGCCAAGGCTTGAGCTCGAAGATGCAAGTTTTAAAGGACTCGATTTCCCTTTAGCAATACTATTTTCAGTTACCATATAACCGTATTCCGAAGGTTCAGAATGATAACACGAGGGCTGACTGTCGATGGAGTTTTCGAAGCAACACCCTCGTGAGTTACAGGTCTCCGATGTTTCACTGTCGCCGCAAGAAAATCTGTGACAAGACAAAATGTGTAAATTTTTAACATAACCTAAGTTACTAGTTTCATAACAATGGTTTGACGTCAGTTCAAGTATTCTGAATAATACGAACAAAATAATTGGGGCCAGGCATAATAAGGAACGAGGTTATCGGTACTCGTTCCACGAATTTTTTTACTTCTACCGTACTTTTGAGTAACTTACGACTGAATGTTTAACGACAGCCAAGGGGGCCCATTGAAATATTATTCAGGAGGAAAATTTGACTATATCTCAAAAGGAAGAAAGTTTTAATGTGTTTCCAATGCGTTCATCGGAAATTACGTGATCTGGAATATAACAAAACAATGCACATCGTTTTGAATACTGTATAAATACTAAACCTTGGGATAAAAATGTAAATGTTCTTTACTATAATCAGTTTATTAGTTGAGGGCCACCCATATTTACATTTTTACTCGTATTCACGGTAATCAACTCTAGCACTATAGTCGTAGTGAGTGGAGTTCATGTTCATGTTGTTCATTCAATTTGTCTAATGGTTAGTATCCTCAAACGGAACACCATATCATAGCCCTTAAAACAACATGTTTTTAAATTAATATTTAATTAAGAAGCTGGGTCGTATTGAAGGTCGGCCTAGCAGTACATGACAAGCGGCAGGAATATGTGCAGCCTCTTGAAAAGCAGCCGACCTATAGTAACTTTAGGATCAGAGTGAAGTAAATGAGGCATTATTCAGGCAGTTCAAGTTTGCCACTAACTTGAATGAAGCGTTGATGTAGCAGTAGCCTCTCTGATCCAAGACCCTGTCTTCAGGAGCAAACACAGTCCCCATCAGGATAGTAGGGATTATTAGGCCAATTACGAGGCATAGTATCAAAACGATGAATACAGTAGCATACTTGTCACAGCATGTTTCTGGAATGGGGTCAGACATCAGAGAGTACATTGAAACAAAAAATGGTAGTAAACCATTAAACAAGATTTTCTACAAAAAATTAAGATTATTGACAACAGTCCAGCATTTTTCTAGCACATGGGAGCTAATCTGTTTACTACATAACTCGTAATTTACTACATACATAATTTAACGCACAGTAATACTATGTGTGCTTATTGGAGAACAGGTTCTGAAATACAAACTAGAAAAAATATTGAAGCCTAGAGAACCTCCAACTATAATCCAAGTCAACAGTTTAAACGCACCTCTACTCAAAAAAGTAGAGCAAATTAATTTATCTAGAATTCAGATAAGAAACATTTATTAAAAAACTTCCCTCCTTATTGAATCTGTCACTGCTAACCAATTACCAGAGCGCGCTTTTTCAGCAAGTCTGAGCTCCACTGAGTATGCACGAGCTCATCGTAGGACGCAGCACCAAGTAAAATTCTCCGTTGGGAAACTCAGAACAACGCATGTTTGTCTGCAGGTTCTTAATACAAGACATGTTTGTTTGGAGGTTCTCAATGCTAGAGACGTGTGGTAGTTCATTAAATGCTGTAAGTTTTTTCAACTTTGAAAATATCGTTACAGAGAATGTCGTAAAATGAAGAGTTTAAGTATTCATTGTTGATGAATGCATGCTTGAGGTGTTGGACCGTTGAGGTCCTTCAAGTGATGAGCAGAATTTAGTGCTCCGTGATTTTTCATGTGAGTACTTATTGTGGAAGCTCGGATCTCATATTGTCGCTACAGAAAAGTAAACATTTTATCGGTTCATTGAGAGTGTTATTCATAAATTTGATCCATGAACAAAGCCTTGTTTAGGCAATCGATCTCTGCTTAATCATATAATTCAAAGTTGGAATGAACGAAAAAAAATTTACAACATCGGGCAACATTAGTGAACTTTTTGTTTTGCTTCTTTTAGTAAAGATATACTCATCGAATTCTTCTCCATACGAGCTTTTATGAATCACAAAGACACCTTCTTATGAACGTGCAGTAAAAAATATGGTCTACATGTGTCAACAAAATGTAGTTTGTTATAATGCAGTCTAAGCCAAAATCCTGCCTACTTCGCGATCTAACTCCAAGGAAAATCTACACTTCAATTATGTTGGAAAAACAGCAGAATATTTTAAAGCGCGAGTTTAGTGAACTCAGCGTTGTTTTTACTATCCTCTCTGAAAATTCATTTGAACAGCTTGTGTCTGGGAGTGCCCCCTCGTTACAAGCCAGTTTCTATTCAGACAGTCTCGATCCAGTAACAAGGCAAGCACATACACCAGTGAAATACTTCAAGTGAACTCACTGTGTCTTGGAGGATGAGGTTTCTTTGCAGGTTTCTGCTGCTCTTCTACAGGGGGATCAACGGTGAGCTCCACGTCCTCCTCGGGCACATCGTTGATTACAACAAGTCCTTGAATCTTCTGCAAGATTTTCATCTTGCACTCCTGCTTTCTAAGGCAAGAACCTAACTATCGTAATACAGTAAATTATAACAAAAAAGTCAGATAAAATATTTCTTCTGTTTTCAAGAAATTGAAACGAGGAAGTATTCCGTCTTACGGGTTCCGAACACGATACCATTGAGCAGTAAGCATTGCGAGCTACACTGGCTTGTTTTCTATGATAGATGCTATCTTTGCTTATCTGATAACACCAAGCATGACGTGAACCTTAATGCAGCTTACGATAACGTCGACAACGGAATTCATTCCCTGATAAGAAATTTAATTGAAGAACACGGGTTTCACGAGCAACTTGTGCCTACGCCAAAATCCTGTCAAGAATAAGAATTCTACTGAATAACAGAACAAACCTATTTTCCAGTAGAACTATATTTATGAAAGAATAACGTTGAAACTTAAGACTACTTTTACAAATTATTATCACCAGCTCTAATAAAAATATGCCCCTTCTGACGGTTTTACTGGAAGTTAAATTTCATGCACTTTTCTAAGAAATTAGAATTACCAACAATAATTTCAAAAATATGAAAGCAACCAGTAAACAGCTTACATTACATTGACAAGGATGTGGATTAATACTTGACGTACAGTGGAGACAACGCGCTGCTCAACCAGAAGTATGAGGAAGGCTGTGAGCAGTTATTGAGGGGTTCGAGTCTCGAATCGAGAAAACAAATCTTTAGATGTGATAAGACTATATTTGAATGAAGATAAGAAAAAGTAGTGTATCATGTATTAAATTAATACAAGAATGGTAATTGTGTTATATAAACCATTAAAGAGGCGGCTCTCACACGAACGGCCGGTTGTAGGCTGAAGTTAAATGATTGGATATTTTGTTACTTTGCGTTATGACAAAAATTCAAAATTTTATGTAATAATACACATGAAATGCTCCCTGGAGTATTCATGAACATAAATGCACGAACACACAAGTGGCCATCTGTAAAGCTGTCGGATTGAGTACAGGGTCACCACTATACGGGCGAGAACCGAGTAAGCAAGTAAATATTTTTGTAGGTCGTAAATTGTTGTAGATTGTCTGTGTCCCATGTACGTATTCTGTAACATTCTTGATATCATTTGTATTTATTGTGGGAAGAAATGCCAAAACCTTCCGTGCGAGCCACGGTGTTCGTCTTAACACACGAATATTTCTTAACGTATATATTTCTAAGAATAAAAATTAAAATACATTATGTTGTCCTGTTAGTTTACGGTGTTTAGTATGTAAGTATGAACTCGATCGACTTTGAATTTAAAAAATAAGCAAGATAATTTTTTGATCCGTTTGTCACACACTCACATTAATGCTGAACTGCGTCCACTACTTATTAGGCGTAATGAATTAGGGTCATATTTTTTTGTAGGTTATTGAAGAAAACGGAATCTTGGTGGAGAGTTTTCTTCACTTTTAAGCCGTACTAACGAAAATAGATCTCTTCATGTCACATTCTGCGATAGCGTACAGATCACAGACTTCCTCACGCCATTCATGTCAGTGATTACCATCGCGTGTAAATTATTACATCGCTGTAATAATTTCCTACATCTATTCCACATGACAAATGCTACACAATTGCAACGTCATAGAAACGATCGTTTCAAGAAACTTTTCTTCTACTGTTATACTGCATCAAAAATTTGATATTGTCCCTCCAAACTAAAGAAACTTTTATTCCCACTTGCGTTGCAAGATGACGCAACTTACATCTTCTTAACTTACATCTTACAAGAAAATTTTACAAAGAATGAAGGATGTTAAAGTAAAACAGCGTGATAAACAGATAATGTAACACAAAGCAAAAGACTTCATGAATAGTACTCGTAGTATATGTAAGGCTTACTGTGCGCTTACTTCTGGAAACAGCACTTGGACTGATTTCACGCATATTTTGAAAATGTATTTTTCATGGGTCAGGGTTTCTTTCCTGAATCTCCTCTTTGGTTTATATATGGTCGTATCTACTACTTCCTAAAATAACTTATCCGTTCCTTAAAACAAAAACCTACCGCCAGATACAAAAAGAACAAAGCTAGGAATGAATATGAAAGTCTACAGTGAACGCAAACCAAAGCGCTATTACCAACAAATGTGGAAATCTATCTGCAAGAACTACACAAAAACTACAAGACAAGATCAGCAAGACTACACAACTGGCAAAAAATATAATCCCGGAATCTTTAAAATGCATGATTCAACAATTTAGACTGATTTCTTCATTGAAAGGCACGGCGCATTAATTAGTAAGTGGCGGAACAACTGAAGACTTGAAACCCAGTGATGTTTTGTGCCAGCTGAGGTGAAGGAGCAGACAGCATAGAGCATCCGCAAGTCCCCCATCATTAATTCTGAAACAGGAAGGAACTATCAGAATCCCATATAGGAACAACAGAACAAAGTTTTTTAGACAAGCTAGAACATGCGTTCTTCCAGAAAGTACTTTAGAACTATTCAAGATTAGATAAAAAGAACAGATAAAAACTACTAAGAGTTACGACGGAAAAGGCATTCATAAACGGGATATACTTCATAAGTGAAATAGAGAAAACTAATAATCCTAATTAATAGTAAAAATTTCACAATATTTTTGCGTCAGATTCAGTGATGTTAGAATTCTCTAAATATGTATGTGCCTGAGGGGAGTTTATAAAATTAATAAACAAACCTTTTAAATTACTTATACTCGTAAACCAGAATAACACTATGCATAAAAATATAGCAAATAGCGCTCATTAATTGCTTTACCCTTCAGTTCGACTCTATTGGCACACACAGATATGTCCTCACTTCCATTAGGCTGTGACTTTCGAACTCTTAGATCTTTTGCAAAGATTGTGTAAATTTGAATGAAAATGCATTTTGAATAGAAACAATTGTTATCTTAGTTTCCTATATTTGTTCAAAGAAAAATGTATCAAGTCGAAACTATAAAGTATGCGTTAAATTTTTACATTTTTACTCCTCACCAACTGTTTCCGGACAACATCAAAAGTTTTATGCACCAAATATTTCTGAGCTGGGAACCTCAGCTTTCATTGCCAGGTTAGTGATCTGTACTTGTGCTGTGAGGTCCCTGGTTTTGAGGGCTGGAATAAACTGCGCAGTCCTCAAATTTTCTCTATTTGTGACGGAGGGAGCAGGTAGGCTGGCTGACTAACCTAACCTATTTTCTCAAACTTCCAGATCATCGTAACGTATTCCTACGAGCCCCTACCTCACATCACACGTTTCTGGTGAGCCCCTTAGTCTGGCTG
Source organism: Trinorchestia longiramus (assembly GCA_006783055.1). NCBI lineage: Eukaryota > Metazoa > Arthropoda > Malacostraca > Amphipoda > Talitridae > Trinorchestia > Trinorchestia longiramus. The sequence goes on from VCRD01001382.1 coordinate 99,237, forward strand.
CGTTGGTTCTGTTAAAAACCTCAGCCTGGTTATATTGTTTCTGGTGCCCCATAGCTTGGTCACGCTCAACAATTTCATTATTCAGGGTGTTTATGAAGTTGTTAACAAACACTTGATGAAACTTCTTTATGTATGTAGTTTTGAAGACGAGTCTAACCATATCAGCTTACGTACAACCTTCAGTCAGTATAACGACACGTTAACAACTCAGCAGCGATTAAAGCGTCACCTAGAAATGAAAGTCATGTACATTTATGAAAGATAAATCACTGGAAAAGAAGGTATTACTGTAATACATTACGAAATGAATAACCATGAATCAAGCCACAACTGTCTAGAAACAGAAATGTAATAAGATCGAGATAACAATAAGTATCAATATTATCACTGGTTCGTCGAACTTTGTATAATATACATGCTTGGAAAAATATACTTTTCGCTCATAAAAGTGTCCTTTACATCAGATTGCATTTATTTACAATCAATATGCTTTCTGTCGCAGTTCAGCTGAGAGTTCAAATTGGGTTAATGAGAGTCGGCAGCGAGGCAGTGTTACTGATTTACAAGAAATATTGATAAAATTTATAACAAGAAGAGGGCAGGGCGAACAGACGTTTTCTCGTTTTCTGACAATAATTTATCAAGGGACTAAGAGACGGAAAATCTAGCAAAAATAGTATTCAAGAAATAAAAGAGGTGTATATTTTCACAAACAACTAGTAAGAGCGCTAATGTACACATCAGATATAACACAGGTATAAATCTGGGCGACACAATATGCATTCAAGTTACATCATAACGCTTAAACCTCTATCAACGAGTGCCAAGATACTGCACAAGAAAAACTATGAGTGCAAAAGTTAGCAAGAAATTTTATAATCTTCACACGATCAACATGCGTACAATTTCAGGGAAATCAAGTAAATAGGGAAAATAAAGGGTAATATTTTTCTTCATTGATCAAGTATTGCTGTGCAGGATATGCTTATCACAGCTCGCTGAAACCTCAGACGTAGAAAAGAACATCACCGTCACTCGCCCCACACATCTGATCGAACAAACTGTAAACTTGAAGTCATACTCGCCTCTTTGTAAATGCAGTGGCATTTCTATCCAAATAATTACGTAGATGAGTTGAGACTAAATCCCTACAGCCAGTCACAACCGCGTTATACTCAGACATTGATACCCATGTTCTACTACCTTAAGCACTGTATTAAGGTGGCAATTCAATGAATTTAATAGAATTTCTTAGACCTTCGTGCAAACATAGTTAAAGAGTAGAAAGAAAAGAAAACGATATGGATACTCACAGTTCCGTAGTGGCATACAAGACTAATGAACAAAAGTTTTTAACAACCTGTCATTCATAGACATTAGTTAACATGACAATCAAAATTTGGAGGAGTAACTGATGACATCAGAAATGCTTTACGTTAGCAACCAAACAAGATAACGGATAAAACAAAAATAATCGTTACCGCGTACGAAACTCAATAATAAAATCTTTCATAATTTCTACACGACATGTAACTACAGAGCTGCATATCCGAAAATTGTCATTCTCCCAAGATGAAAAAGTACTGCACAACACACAGAGGTGTGTGTGAGAAAGAGCTCGTCGGTGTCGAAACGAACCCCAAGACCTCTGAAATGCACGCGAGAGTATGGCCGTCTATCATAAACAACGCTTAGACTAGTCACATTCGTAATATGAATGTTATTGAGCTCCTGCTTAGGCTTTTCTTGCCGTTTGTCACCATTATCCATGCAAAAACTCGCACTCAAATGACTCGCAGCAACGGCTAAACAAGTATAACTATATCAGTGTTAAAATTAATCCTTCAATATTTTCAGAGTTTGCTCATCCATTATGCTTAATGGAGATATTCACGGATCGAATAACCTTAATATCTCGGTTGGCACAGCCCGCGGTAGACAGCAGAAACGTGTTAGTCATTTCTCAAAGACGGAAACCTGAAATGAAAAGAAAATCACATCGGCGCAGCAAGCGTTGCTGACTGCTTTGGTGGTCATGTACACCTCTAAAGCTAGCAGGCCTCACCAGTACAATTTTGACTTCAGTAGCTGGGAAAAAGTTACATCATAAGCATCAAACTTTGGGGATTTAGCATGCGCTATTACTTTTTCCTTTTTGTTTATGAATGCCAGCCTCCTACCAATCTTATCATACGATTCAAAAGGTCAATTAATTTATAAAACATTGTTCGTAAAGGGGTCTCATGATCTAGTAAGGAAGCAAGCATCGAAAACGATCTTACAAATTAAAAAGGGGAAAATCAATAATAAACCTTGGCGTTCATTCTTGCTTCAGTAGGAAATAAGGTTCATAATATGTATAAATACATTACAAGATGTAAGAGAGTGTCCATAATAGTTGTAATCTAAAAATGTCATTTGCATCATAAGTACTGCGTTTAGCTTGAACATCTACTAAGGAATTTGAGTTCATTTTTGAATTTGTTGTATAGCCAACACGAGGCTCATTTCACATTTTATTTTAACATTCTATCTCAAGAAAAAGAACACAAAGCGTAAAACAGAAGTTCTATGATAGAGGTTGATATTTCATACAAATCAAATTTTGTAAGTACAAAGCCGTAGAAGAAAAACGAGCTTCTGGAGTAGCAGAAAAGTGTAGAACATCATCAGTTTCACGGTGGCATAAAATGCTTACATTTATACTCAATATGTGCTGCAAATTCACTTATACAATCAATATTTTCATTATATATTATCAACATACACACAAAAAATCAGCAGTAATGAAACTGGAATATATTACAAACTATTAAACCGTAAATATATAAACAACTTATGTAAATACAGTGATACATGTATAAAAATGAATACGCTGTTCCGTACCGAAACATTTACAAACGACACACGCCACTTGTAATACTGTTGTCTACCCTCACAAGCAAACATTGAGTTCAGGTCTTCATAACAGCTACGAGTAGCAGAGAGAGAATGACAGCTATGCTCAGACAAATGAAGAGGGATTATTAACCATAGACAGGTTAGACACAGAATTTGCAGGTAATTGACTGTAATGATCAATACACATTCACTTTTCGTTGAGTCATTGAGAGGTATATGATAAATCTAATACTCGACATTTGAAAATGATTAAAATACCTCACCACGTTCAGTTCCATTTTCCATGCTGCATCAAGACTAGACATGACTGACTAAAATGAATAACTAATCCATCATCTTCATGATGATGGATTAGTTATGAGCGAGTGAGGACCGCAAACTCAAGAAGCTATCGATTTTTCCCCCCAAAAATGAGAGAACAGAGTTCCACATGAGGGAGAGTAACCACCAGCAGAATATTTTTGCTCCTCTTAACCCTTTAGGGCAGGGTAGGATACTAAGCAACCCACCAATTTAGACACATTTGTTGCATGGTGGGACTCAAATCTTGTGCCACAAAGAGTTAATGGAAAACACACGTGCTACTAATAGACTTCTTTACACGCAGTTTTGGATCGTCTAGTGGAGTAAAATTGAACATCGGTCTGTCACTGGACAGACGTGTTTGCTGGCCCCATTACTTGGACTGATAAATAATTTAATTTCGAGCACCCTGAAAAGTTTCATAAAGACTAATCCCTGCAAATGCAAAGAAAAATAAATCAAGAAATTAATGTCCCCCACCGTAAGTACCTCACACAGCCAAAAGACAAGTGCATCCATCAGCTCATAAAATAGACAAGTTCAGCCGCAAGTCTACATAACTGTAGAGCGCATAAATTATTAAAAAAATACGAAGAAACTAACAGAATTTCCAACAGCGAGTGCTTGACCTCAATAAAAACTTATTCCTCCCGACTCACAGAAAATCTGAGCCTTTACCTGATGCAGAAAGACGAAATGGCCATTTCATTGACGTAAATCTACTGACGTGAAATAAGCAAACAGAAAAAAAATTGACAAATATTTACAGCATGGAAAAACACGAATGCTTTTTGCTAATAAAAATAAGCCTGCATTTTGCTTGTTTTGATGGTCAAACATCAGCACCAACGTTCAGGTTTGCACGGGTGGCGCGGTACTGCAAGAAAGTGATGAGAGAAGCCACAGTAAAGGATCTCCTTCACAAATATATGCTTACCCCACCACTGCTGAAAGATTCTGGCCGTTTACTACATATGAGCTAGGCAAGACTGAAACACAAAGGGTCCCATAACCATAAAAAAAACACGCAAACCATCACTATCATATATAAGGACCATCTAACATAAAATCGTCACAAACTTTGCTGGGACGTTATAATCAATATTCTGAATACAAAAGCTGTCTTTCCAAACACACACGCAATGGATTCATAAAACTATTCGTAACATATTGATATTTCTCATTGAGCTTTCAGCATAGTTTTTATTAAGACAATTAATCCCACGTAAGATCATATAACACAATCACTCTGAAAAATCTCGTAAAGTATTACTTGGTTAAACTGCTAAACGATAAACATTCAAGCTGCTGGGTGAATGCAGTTCAATGATCAGACTAAATAAACCACTTAAGAACACACTATGCAGCCGGACACGAATAGTATTCTACAGCTATAATAATTAGTTCCAGCTCTGACTAGAACAATTGGTGTTATAGCATTCAAAGAAACCATGGTCAAGCAATGAAATGAAAGTGGTCAGTCCTGCAATACAAGAGCAATTACGATTATTCTCGAAGATAGGACAAAAAATTAATGCATATGTACACCTAATTAAAACTAGAGTATAGATATCTCGGATCTAATGCTTTCGACACTATAGACAATCTGGTCAGAAAATTGATATTACACATATTACGAATACTATGCACTGGAATGCTACACCTCAACAGAAACCCGTCACACCTCAGAGTTGCTTAAAAACAAAATATAGCAACACAACAGCAGAGCGGTATCGTAATTTCAAGGACTAATTTTTGAGAAGCATCACCGCGTTGTTGCAGAGTAGGGTAAGGTAAGTATCATACTAAGATATTTGTACCCCTCTCGAAGGTCCCCTAGAAGTTGGATGGGCTGTACAGCAAACATCAGAGCGTTGATTGAAGCTGCGACGCACTAATAATGAACATAACCAATATTTAGTTTCCTATTTAAGGAAATGTTCGTAGTACTTCAGTTAATATACTATATTTCTATATAAAATACATTTCATTTCTTGAATGAAGTTTAATTTACCAAACAGCCGTTATGTAATGTTCCTGGTTCTATTTTTGAAGATTTCTATTTTCCCAATCCATATCGTAGAATGATAAAACTAGGAAAGTAACGAGAAATGCCATACACATAACGAACATTATCAGAATATCGAAGAATACTAAACATTTTACATAACAGTCCTCAGGTTTGGATGTAAAATCGTAAAAACTCCTAGATGATCATAACTCAAATGTTATGAAGGCAAGAGAATTTAACCCTTCAGCACAAGACTTATATTTACACACGAGGAAATCTATTACAAAACCGGGATTGTGAGAAAAATTTGCAAATTACGCAATATGCATTCAAAAGGTAGAATAAATGGAAATTTGGAAGGTAACACTCGACTGTAACCTGCGCTAAGGAGTGAAAAGCACAGTGTGTTGCCACCCTGGGATAGATCAGCTTAATGACAACTAATTTAACGGTGAGTCTCGCTTGAATGGTGGACTTGAGAGCCCTGCGTGGTTTTGAGGAGGAAACTAAGAACGGTCTTAGGTTAATTAGGGAAATTTACTACCAATTTTATTGTAGGTTCATGCGTGGATATGACTAAAGTAACAAATGAAATCACAACTCCATTCATCACACTATTAAAAAGGCAGTCATATTTAAACAAAAGCCACATAGTTTAATATTCAAATGGTCTTCTTGTTCAAAAACTTAATTAACTAAAATCTATTATTATCACATACAAAAAAAGTGACATTCTAGCTTCAATATCTCAAAAAAATAGTACTAAAAAAGTGTCAATATAATCAGTGAAATGAAACAGTAAAGTATCGGTCAGTTCTAGAGAATACGCCGACACAAATCATTTGTTTCCACTTTAGGCAATTTTCGTTGGGAATAGAGACGCTAATTTCAACGACACACAAAACCATGACTTACTAAGGACGACACAAGTACGACCTATGAGTAAAAAATCAAATTCGTATGAAATTTCAAATGTACACTAAATCAATAAATATATAATTTAACTAAGGCAATAATATCTCCCGATAACTCATGTGAAGATAGCCTACCCAACACAGACTTCCGTTCTTGGTTCTGTTGAAGTCTTGAGTTAGTCAGCCACAGTATATATTATTTTACAACATAAGAGAAGTACATTTCACATTACAGAGAAAGTGATAATTTCTCACTCAAGTTATTAAATAACAGCCTATGTACAGAAATACGAGCTCTTTAACGTATTTAGTTAAAGTAAACGTACTAGTTGCAACTTTACTAACTCATGAGACGCGCAAAATAGCAGTCGGTTGGAAAGGTACGTTCTTGTGTTCAAGTCCTTCAAACAAAACAGAAAAACGCTGCCAGTTATTCCAAAGTGCTGAGGTATGATAAAGCGCAACAATGTTCTACTTAATTAATATTCCTTGATCATAGTGAATTTCGGCCAACACAGTGTCGTCATGAAAAATAATTCTACCTCGTCCTTTTTCAGCTTGGGCCTACTACTACATCTTCAAACAGCGCCAATTAAGCATCTCGTTCAACTTTTAGGACCACACTGGCACTACGAGATGCTGATTCAGCCAAATTGCTATCCAGGTATGAAGATTAACACGGTAAAATATCTTCTCTTCCCCTCGTGAACAGGACAAGACACTATTTAAGAATAATTTAATATATGATTTTAATCCCTGTTTCTTAACCCAAAAGATACACACCAACGGTAGTTTATGCACAGATTTAGAAGGGATTTTAACTCTTTAATCGTGGTTCGTCAAGTTAGTTTATTTTCAAACCTTTGTTATAGCCCATTTAGTTAATCCTTATTCCATGCAGCAAGAAAAAGAGCTCCTTCGTTCTAGTTTTGAAGGATTTGGGGAAGTAAATTAGAGGTCAGAGCACGGTGGTGCAGCCACTTAGTAACGCTTTGCTGAGCTGGAGCCATTGAAGAGGCGTAGTACATAGGAGGCAGTAGAACTGGGGCCTCCCATCATACAGAGTCGTCTGCAAGAACAGGGTTACGTTAAATTCACAAATTTGTATCTATAAACGCGGGCACTCAGATCGGCCACCATTATGCTGTCAGCATATTTTACAACGAAACTACCATTAACGAGAATAAAATTGAAACTACAACTTCGTATTCGTTTCAGTAATGCCAACGGTAATTCATTGTAGTAATCGTTATATTTTTGTGGAGAAATTACCAATTAGACATGATGCAGAACAGAATTTTTCAAAAAGTATATTACATGGACTATAAAATACCAGAATCGACACTATAAACAAAAAATAGAAAGGAAATAGAACATGCAAAATAAATTATGCTGAGAAAAAAGATAGAGCTGAAAGAAGCAATAGGTCCGAGAAAGGAAGAATCTATATTCCGAATTAGTAAATACCACCGATTTTAACTGCAAAGTAATAAATAGTAAACTAACAAAGCTCGATGACTATTGCTGTAATGAGGGACTGTCACCCACAGTCTGAAAGCCGTGCTTTGACCATCGATCACCTAGCACTAGCTGAAACGAATGAACAGGAAAAAATAAAGAAGCAGAAGCGACTGCTTAGACCCATATACACTGTGAAAATTGTAGCTGGTAGCTCTAGTTACGTAGGGAATTACCTTCCTCATACAGACACTAACGACAACAAACGCAACTAGACCACTTCCGAGTTTTTGACATACTTATCTGTACTGCAAGGAACGCTAATTCCTATGATACGTTGGAACATCCTCTTCTGCTCAACGTCTGGCCAAACAAAACCTTAATATTCCAAGAAGAATGAAGCAAATGTTCGGAGAGGAATTGCCATTACTGCAACACATTGCATATCCACATGAGCGTGAAACGTAAGGAAGTCTTTGCATTAGAGATTTCTAAGTAAAAATCAATAATGGGAAACGCATTCAACGGAAATACTACCTTAATTAAAAAACTATTATTTCCAGTAATCAACTGAAGTTTAAAATTTTGCCCAAAAACTTTGAAAATGAAGGAAGCGCTTCACCAAGTCACCTCACCGTGATATAGCCATTTAGTTTTCTTAGGATTGGCGCTGCAGGTTTTCACGTAGTATGCGTTGTCTGGCGGTCTTTTCTGTGGGCAAATGAGATTCCAGCGTCGTGAACAACAAGAAATACAAGAGTGATTACAGAAAATAGAATTTCTCTGTTCGATGTTTCTCAATTGTTTTCAGACGCCTGACAGAACGACATGCTTCAATCAACACTCGAGCACCATATCGTGATATTAAAGAAATTGGTTTGAAAACAATGCACTTCAATTTAATAGGAATGTTATGCTATGACGTAGACAAAAAGCTACACATTTTTTATCTAAATGGTAATAATGCGAGTATGCTGTCGAACCCTTCATCGATACACGCTAAGTGTATCGCATTAGTTATGCGAAAAGAAGATTCTTCAAGGACTTCCGACAAGATAATCAAAACGTTTTCAAAAGGGCTGTCGGTTACTATGTACAGAAAGGAGAGTTGATCAACATACATACATCAACATCACGCGTTCATGAGGTTTCCTATGCAACCCTATCCAACATTCGGTATAGTAATTAGCTTCGTAAACCAGTTTTTGAACATAGCAATGTGGTCTATTAGCAAATTCTCGTGCATTAACATCAGCGTTGCACAAGAGTTACTTGAAAAAAAAAACGAGTTCGGCTGACCTTTTCTTTGCAGGAGGAGAGCATAGAAATGAGAGAGAGGCAGATGGCTTGCACAGAGAGCGCTGGAGACCAGTCTTCTGTGAGGATGCTGAGACATATGTGGCCGTTGCTGTAGATGTGAGGGTGCACTGGAATGTTGTCTCCCACGAACGTGACCTGAAGCCAACACATCAACTATTAGTACCTGCATATAGAGTTCTTAACAAATCACATTATTAAACGAAAGTAAACTTACGAGTAGAACTAGACATACCATCAAAGGATCATCACTTAGGCTTCACTGTCGCACCATACAAAAAGGAGCTACGTAAAACGCCGAAGTATTCAAAAAATGAAATATATTAACCAAAAATTAAATTATGTAAATGTATCAAATATGCTCAAATTTAACACACTTTCAATTGTTACAAGGACTTTTAAGAACAGGTTGCAGAAAAAATTCAACTGGTAAATATAGCACAACACAGGCAACAGTACTTAGCACATCATTTAAAATATTGGATAAACTAAAACTGTTACGATTTACTTCAAGTTCACATGCATTGTAGCTTTGTAACAATCACAGCAATGCAAGATGTTCTGCCACACTCGATATCACGCTTAAGCGGGATTCTGTGATATAGTGCTGTGAAAGATAGATAATCATTGGATGATATATGTACAATTGTCAGAGAGCTTCAAAAATAAGGTAACGGCTCCTGAAAAATATTAATGGAGCTGGATGTGCTCATACGTTAATGGTCATTATTTGAAAATTAAAATCGCATAATATGGCAGCAAACTTTTGTGAGAATGTACATCGTAAAATTATCAAATTCTTACAAGGTGAATTGCACGGATAGTTCTGAAAAAACTAGCAATGAAAAGTGGTAAAATTTAGAATAACTACGAAATATGAGAATTGCAATAACCTAGGATACAATTAGTACAACCCTCAATCTCAATATGCTTACAATTAAGATCACCAAGAAAACTTTACTGAACACTAGGTATGTTAATATCAGCTTGATTTATTTTTTGAGGGAAATATGAGAGCGATTTTGATGAACACTCGAACACGTTTATATAGTAATACAAAATCAAAGTTGAGTTTTCCAGAAGGACACGGTATCCCATGTCTAGGAATAGGAGTATATGGTACATTTTTTAAGCAATGACGTCGATGAAATCCAAATAATTGGAGGACTTACATTCGCACTCCCGTGGGCTTACAGTTAATAATACTTGTTCGTACAAACGCCTGTTAGCCTCTACTGACCAAAAACGAAGAGTCTTAGAATTTGAAACACACCTCTGGACTGTCGAAAGGATATTTTGATGTGAACTTAAACAAGAGTTGGAACTTTTCTCCTTCGTATAGAGTTCCCGTGACTCCATCCATCATTATTGTCCACCTGCAAGAACAGTGAAATAATTATTTGTTGAAGCAATGAACAAAAGTAGTCTGAACCTTTTTCGGACCGGCACGGTCCGACTTAGGTTAGGTTAGTGTTCTAAATTTTCCTTAGGTTAGGAAAAACTTAGTTTTTCAATACTTTCAAAGTTTTTCGATTTCAACATTTTAAGAGGAGACGTCAGTAGGTAAACCCGAAAACGTATCTGTTTTCGCTGCCAAAACTCGGCGAAATTGGAATCCAGACACCCAATGGAAGCAGGATATTGAAAAATGTACATTTTATAATTTTTACAATGTACACAATTTTTTAGATTTTAATTACTTTAAAGGTTAGGCCTAGAAATAGTAAAATAATCGCACAAATTTGAGCTTACACTGCCACTTGAGGGCCTACGAAAAAAAGAAGAAATAGATCAATAAACAAATATTCAAGAGCAACGCAGGCGTTCCTACACTGCGAAGGGTGTAATGCATTCTTGAAGACCTGCCATGCTTTTCCATGTTTTCCCTTCATAGGGATTTCAAGTTGATCAGTCTTTCCTTTTGATTGCGTAACAAGTTATTCCAATATTTGATGACGTTTTGAAAGATTTAATATTTTATCTCAAGTCGACACATCTGTCTATGATCAATTTTCTGTCTTGCTACACACGCATAACGCGATTCAGCGCCACAGCTCAGTGACAAATGCAAATAATTAACGAAAAACAAAAGCATCTATAATTCAGATATTCCACTATACATAAGATGCTTTCAGACCGAAATGTTTCTCAATTATCAGAAAACAGTCAAAATTAACTTTATATCGTGCAAAAATTGGGAATGCTACGTATTCACAGATTGCAAAGACACAAGTTTTTATAATAAATAAAATATTTAAAAGCTGATACTCGGACCTAAGAAAACTCTTATGACATAACTTCTAACCTTAGACTCTAAGTCTTGCAAACACATTGTTTGAACGATGCTGTGGATGTAAACTCTAATTTATTTGTGAAGCAATTAGAAAATAACCCAACAAACGCAGCCACAAAGAAATGGAATTCAGAACAGGCAATTGAAAGCACGGCAATGAAGATCGTGACGAGAACAAAGGACACTGAAGAGGCATTTAAAATGACAAGTATATCTAAGCATCGAATTGAATTTACATTGGTATTTAACAAAGAGCACCAGAAACAGTGTCCTAAAACTCATTACCAGATTTCATTTCATGAGATACCTTCACTGACGTACAAATTCAGGAACATCTTCATACAATAATGTACGAGAGTGATTTTTATTTGCTAAAGATTTCAGGGATAAATGATCTTGAACAAATATCGAGAGCATGTGACAGTCTATTCGGTGTACGCCCAGTTTCAGGGCTGCAAAATTTCAACATGTTTATAATATTGATACATTATTAATACTGTTAGAACTAGAGGCTCAAGTTAATTTTACGCAAGTGAACTACTGTACAGTTGAATAAAACGTCAACTGCAGTGTCAGCATTAGATACCTATCGTAAGGCTTCATTATTGATAAATTTGAACAAAAAGACAGCATTTATTACGAAATAAACAATTAGCAAACTCAATTATTCCACGAGAGTATAGAAACTCGAATCAATAATGTGATTGCACAAAATTGAACACAAGTTCAAAACACAAGTGCCATAAAGTGACTTACACCGCTCGTTTTCTGAGATCCTTGACGTACAAATACTCGCTGCTGTAGAGCGCGAAAATAACTATAGCATTGCACCCTGAGCGCAGCAGCAGAACAGTCGCCATTTCTACTATGCTATTCGCCAAGCCGCCACAAAGTAAAAATGCTCTAATCTGAAGAAAGCAAGACTCTGCAGAGAGCCACTTCCCAACAAACAATTTCCTAATCAGCGGAGAGCAATAAGTTGACTAGCAGAGACGGCCAGCTTTTGCTGGACACGGAAGCAGCTGGCGCAAGTTTAGATCTGACGCATAGATGAAGTAAAGAGCAAGACCAGGGCAATTTCGGAGCTGCCGCTTCCTATGGGAACTCCCATGAAAAATGAGCAACTTTGGGGAACAAAGGCTAAAGCGCTGCTGCACGAGGTGGCTCTTATGTATGTATCGTATATACGTATGTACGGGCTCTCCATTTGCAGCAGCAGTGAATTCACTTCTAGTGAAGGTTTATAATTTACAGACACAAAGTAAAGAAAGGCTGATCAGTTTATTAAATTGTTTATGCCCTGCGCATAAGATAAATTTAACAGACTGATTAACACGTTAAGTGCGAAGTGACCCACCGTTGGGTCACTCAAGTTAGGTTCTGTAATTTGTTCAAAGCTTTCTTGTGACTGTATGTACAAAGTAAAGATTTACACCGGCTAGGCAACCGCACTTAACGTGTTAATGTTCGCTCTTACGCCATGTTGTTTAGAATACGTATCTGATACATTTAAATATACGAAACGTATCTGATATACTTAAATGCTTCCTGCACCCCAGATTTCCCTTTTCTTGAACTACTTCACGGTGAAAGGAAACATTCACATTGGGAAACGTCAGACGAAAACATTCTTTCATAGGCTGCCTCGAGTATTGAAAGAAAAATAAATTTTAGCGTTCGGTTTTATAACAAATTCTATTACAGGCCTAGGCATAAATTTTTCATTTTGTTTATGCACTAAAATCCTGTGCTGCATAGATTTAAAGATATTTTCCTGTCAATAAACATATATTAGAATTTAATTAATGAACATACAATATTTTCATATAATAAACTAACCATCAAAAAACTACCATCAGTAAAATTTTCCTAAGCAAAACTCACAAATGCTCATTGTTTTAAGAAACACGTAAAATAGCCCATGATTATAATTGATACTAAAATAAAGATAAAAACTACGAGATAGCCGCTCCTTAAGTAATGTTTTAATTTATTTGCTACTACGCCTTTATTTCTTTCGCTTTCGTACACTGGTGTTCACTCAGAGAAATAATAATTCCACTGTTGGACAGTATTTCTCAAGAATAAATTTCAGACTGACTATAGTCAAAAATTTGAATCCAAAAAAAGATAAATCCTCCCAATTCGATGCAAACCTCATAATTTTATAACTTAGTTCTATGGTCGGAACTCCACTGCCACATTAGTGTGTCAGAATAGCACCCAGACTCAGATAAGATCACCAAGCATTGGGTACGACTTACTGTATGGAGGACTAGAACACAAGAGACAAGGTACAACACTACGACGCTCCTATTAAAACAGGTTGTAAGCGTTGGCTTGCAAAAGAGAGCAAATAAACACATTCTAAAATTCTTGTTCACATTAGAAAACTAAAAAAAATACATCGCAGCTCAAGATTCGTTTTTTGATGACAGGATTTTGTCTACAGGTAAGTCATGCATGAATTATCCATTCTAAAATTCTTTAGATTTTTCTTTGTATTATAACGATGAGAATGCAGAGATTGTTCTTCTACAAGAAACTTGCAAAAAAAATTATCAGAAATGTTTACGTCGCGGTCTTTAAAAACAAAATAAGAACAACACAAACCTGTATTGAAGCGAAGAGGTTTCCCTATCAACACTTTATATTTATGATGCATATTTACCTCCCATACTCTCTAACGAAACACGCGTTTGTAAAAATTTTAGTGCATTGCGACTTTACGTGCACTAGCAGTTAAGGAACCAGGAAGACACACACACACACTCACTCGGCGAGCTTGGAGTCGGCAGAGTCGATGTCGACGGTGACGCCGGGCGGAGGTTCCTTCAACAGCGACATGAGCTCCTTCTGCAGTCTCTTCTGCAGGACACAAAATAGCGCGTCAGGGATTTACGTCTTGCTATCTCAATCTCAAGTTAAAGAACTTAAATGGAAGCTCATAGGTTTTCACTATCAAGCTTTCAAATCGTAAAGAGTGGTGGCGTGTACCGCATACTGTATGTGGCTAGCTACACACAAACAATTCATACAAATAGGAGTAGATTGATCCAATGACAATTAAGGGAAAAAGTAATTTTTTATTAGAAGATACCCTGATAAGTGTAAAATATATATTCAGGAACATTACATAACTAATTAGGAAGAGACTACACAAAGTAATATATTAATTAAATTAGAGAGGGAGCCAGTAACAAAAAAGTATCTTTGAAATAGGGTGAAAAGCAGCAAATGAGCGGAACTGAATAGATGCCAATTTCATCGATGTGTTCTGTTGAGATATTATTTTCATTAAGATTGTAGAATGTTTTATTCCAGTTGTAATGCACGTAAGATTTAACAAGGTTCTGCGGTCATATTTCTACAGAATATCGCTTGTACGGAGCGCCAGCCTCATTAAAAAGAAATATAAAGACAAAAATGGAAAGACAATGGAAACTACAAAACTCAATATACGAGAGACCCTTCACGGAATAATGAGCTGAGTCAGACAATTAACGCTGATGCCTGTTAATTTTCGTGAAATGAAGGAAAAATACAATTATCATTAGATTGCGGAACTTGAGTATTATAAAAAAGTACATCAACGAAGTTGACCACTTAAATCTGAACTATCTTAACATCAACCGCTAATTTACAAGTCTTCCAGAGATATTAGTTCAAAAGCTAATGGCAAACACCGAGAAGATCCTCAAAAATTATTATGGCGTACATGAGACCTGAAATGCTTGTTCAAATAAATATTTTGGACTTCATATTCCGACTTTACCATAATGTAGGATTCGCCTACTTGACGTCAAGGGAATCTCTATGAATCGTGAACTTCCTACTAAAAAAATCTAACACACAGAAGATAAAAGACATTACACTGACCAATTGAAAATTAATATTTTTTTGTTTTTAACCGTTTGGTTAAAATATTATGAAAGATGAATTCCATAAGCGATTGTAGCACGCCAGTGCAAACAAGTTGAATTAAAATAACTGGACCAGAGTTAAATTCTTCGGGCAAAGTTTCATCAAACTTCACCGTCAGGCCTAGAAACTTTGTGTGCCTCCCGCCTAGCTCACTGGTCAGCACCGTGCTATTCTCGCAAGCAGTTTTCTAAGGCTCCAATAAATGTACGTCATACCGCATAAACTTCATTTTAACATCTTTTGTACGTTGTCATGAAATACTTAAAATAATCGTGAGAAATAAGCTAATTCAAATGAAGGAAGATCCATTCAAATAAGCCCCTACTATGATACGAACAAACGAAATCTAGACTTCTAGATGCTGACGTGGAAAAAATGCGGTATTTTGATACGATGCTTTAGTTTAGGGACGAGTCTGAAACTGCACTGCAACAAATTGCAGGCTTCCTTGCCACGGAACAATCGTAGGCCGAAAATAATACATCACAATTCCACTTGGCTATTGGAGCAAGGTACCTGAGAAAGCCTTAATATTTCATGCCAACAATTCGTAGCAATCGAAGTACATCAGTTATGATCACTTTTAAAGATAAGTCGTCAATCTTTATCACTGTAGATACGAAGTAAATTTCCGGTGTTTTCGAGGCAGTCTATCTCCCGTCTAATATTCGGAAAAGCCTCAAATTGCTTGCCTCCTCCGTAAGATTTACGGCGCAATGTTGGAAAAATTGTTTACGTAGAATTGGGCGTTACTGCGTAAAACGTACAGAATAACACAACAGCGCTAAAGTACGCGCTTGCATTAGGAATTTAATCAGTACAAAAGACCGCACTGCCTCATGATACATAAAAAACAAATATTCCCGACATGAACGCAGATAGAACACTTTTTCCAGCTCTTTTGCCAAGCTCTGACTCTGCAGAAAAGAACCTCAAAAATAATAAGCCCAATCGTGACAAGATTTCCCGCTAGGTAATTTCATCAAGGAACGGCTCTCAGCAATGTTACCAGGCGTGAGGACTGACTTCACAAGACCGCGTGGCCAGTTGCAGCTCTGCAGTCGATGTGTGTAGTAACCACCGCAACCATCATTGCATAGGACAGACTGCACTGCAGTAGTGTGTAGTAACCACCGCAACCATCATCATCGCACAGGACAGACTGCACTGCAGTAGTGTGTAGTAACCATCATCATTGCATAGGACAGACTGCACTGCAGTAGTTGTGTGTAGTAACCACCGTAACCATCATCATTGCACAAGACAGACTGCACTACAGTAGTGTGTAGTAACCATCATCATTGCCTAGGACAGAGTGCACTGCAGTAGTTGTGTGTAGTAACCACCACAACAATAATGGCTGCATAGGACAGACTGCACTGCAGCAGTGGAAGCTGTGCAGTGACTACACTGCAGCGATGATAACTGTGCAGGGAGTGCAACGCACTAAAGCAAAAGCTTGTACTATGCACTGACTGTATACCGTGACCCACACAAGTAAAACCATTTTTAAAAAGCGAGTTTTTTTACGAAATTTGATGATAATAACAGGTTGTTATCGTCGGACTTCGTACAAAACCTATGATAATGACTGATAAATTAAAGGTGACCCACGATAACATGGGACAATTGCGACACCAATTCAGACGACATATCATCAGTTTATCGTACGAAATCATTGGTTTATCGTAAGAAAATGACGATAATTACTAGTGAATTCCGACGGAAAATTAGCATCGGTCAAACGAAAAATTTCGGACTGGGTACGAAAGAACAACTTGACAGAAGGCAAAAAGTGGAAATGGAGATTTAGCGAGCAACCAGTAGTCTTTATTTGGTAGAATAGAACAGAATAAGGTAATAGAAACGAGCCGTTTCGCCCATTCTTAGGTTAATATCCAAGTCTCATGCTATCTAAAGAAAGGGCATCAATCATGCACGTACATCTTAATCCCGTAAGTCAATTCAGTCACGTACACGCACTTCACTCACGCACAGACATTTCAGTCACGTGCATTAATCTCACTCATGTATTGACCCTGGGAGTTAGGGACATGGAATCAGTACGTTATAATACTGGGGGATTCGTAATCCAATATTTGTCGAGATGATTTTTGTATGTATTCTCAGCGCTAGCAAAAACAACTTTTTCGGGCAACTGGTTCCAAGTTGCGGCAATTTTAACGGGAAAGTTTATACCTTGGATGTCTTGAAATTTCGCAGTATTAGTTTTTGGCAGTTATTTCTGGTTCGCATGTTACCGTCTCTTTCGAAAAGCCCTTCCAGAGTGACATCGTTAAGGCCGTTGAGATACTTAAAGGTTTCAGTAAGTTGTCCTCGCAGTCTTCTTTGTTTTAGTTAGATAAGTTCAAGGGTGTTAAGACGTCTTTCGTAGCTGTTTATACAGTTTACATGTAATCCAAGGACTACTATAAACAGGACCTGCACCGCCATATAGCTGACTACGCTAGCGAAGGCCATTGCATTCTTAGTAACATAACATTTTCTATCGGACAAATTGATCAAAAATTACTTCTTTCAAGCAATAGCAGCGATAATAAGGTTTTACAGTGAATTTTAAATGGTTTAAAGCACTGTAATGCTTTGAAATACCAATTTTAACCGGACTTAACATGTATTATTGTATGAGCTTAGTGGCCACTTTATAGAAAGCCGAGTTGCTGCAGTTTTAGACTTTACAAATTGATTATAGTTAAACCTTTTCCAACGCAAACAACTAAACATACAAACATTCACGCATATAAACAAACAAACATAGAAGCAAAAACCTACCAAACTGCAGCGATTAGTCAGCCAACCGGGCCTTCTTGACAGAAGTCTGAAGAAGGACAACATTCTTTTGCTAGTCTTTCTCTGAGGGGTTGACCGCAAATTTGAGGGGTTTGACATCAAATTGAGCGAGTGTAGTAGTCGTCAGAATACTGCCTTTCTTTGACTCGTACAGTTCCTTGACGTCAGCAAATGATACCGTGTTTCATTGTCAAGACTGATCTTCTGGCCCTTCTCACTGATCCAGTTGTTGCGGATGCAGTTGTTCAACAGATGCTGTGTCAAAAAAGAGAAACCAGACACGCTCGTTGTCAAGAGAATGCTTGGATGTGGCACTGCAATCACCTAGTGATTAGAAGTGGCCTTGCAGTCTCGGTTGTTCTCGACCATGCCATTCAGCAACCCACCAGAAAATTAAACAGTTGGGCGAATCTGTACTTCATCTACCAAGAGAAACACATTCTTCAGTTGCAGTGTCTGGAATTTGTCAAATGTTTCCCTCAGCACCTGGTCCTTGTCAATAGATGAAGTGATGTACTGCAGCTTGCGTTTGCATGGCAGCACCAATAAGTCTCTGAACTGTTCATAATTACACTTCGGGTATGATTGAAGAGCAAAACAATAATCATTCATGGAAAACTGCTTCTGTAATAAAAGTTCCAACTGATGTGTCAAAAATACCAACTTTTTCTCCTTCTCGGTGTGGACACTGATGTGTGAGCTTGAAGAAGAGTGACAACATTTTGGATCGTTTTGTCAAACGGGATGTCATAGTGCATTCCCAAGCGCACAGTTTCGTCGAAGTATACGATCTCAAACCATTGTTGGGATGAAGTGTCTTAAACAGTGGTACACTAATGCCGTTCTTGAACGCACTGAGTGTTAGTGGGGAACACAAAGTGGGCTTGTTTTCCACAATCACAGACAGGCTGCACTCACTGAAGTAGCTGTTTATGAACAAACACACAAGCCTTTCTTTCGATCTAGAAATAATCAAGTTCTTATACTGCTTCTGCAGGTTACGTTCAGGTTTAAAAGCATCAAATGAAGTAATCTTATCCTTCTGAAGAAAATACCTCAGTTGTTGGTCTTCAACTTTCGCTGGGCGAGGTGCAGGTTTTGGAGATGGCAGACATGAAGTAGGCACATTGAAGATACTGGGAGGGATTTCATTTGTTCACACAACCCCACACTTGTTCGGCATTTTTGATACATATAATTAGCAATAAACTTTGTAAACAAACAGTGTCCACTTAGAAATGCAGCAATGTGCCTCGAAACAAACAATGTCCGAATCAAACCGAGCGACAGACTACGACAATGTTCGCACTGTGACAGATGGAGGAAAACTGAGCTTAGTGAACTGGCCTCCGCTACCGTAGTCAGCTACATGGCGGTGCACGTCCTGTTTATAGTAGTCCTTGATGTAATCGTAACAAATTTCAGAGCATTCGAATAAATATTTCATTAATAGTTCGACATTACATTTCAAACATTATTTACATTGAACACGTCTGTCGGCGTGAAAACCACTGTAAACGCCACCATGAATAAGCTGTATGTATATGTTGAGGCACATGCTGCTGAAGACCTGCCCAAGTGTAGCCGGCAACATTCCCGTACTCAGAAACCAGCTTGAGTGTTGGTGGGGGCCGTCGTTGCTTCTGACAGCCAATGCTCTCCTCGATCTTCGTCGAGAAGGGTGCGAAAGACACTCAAGCGCACGACTTGGAAAAACACTGTTACTTTAAATCACGCAAACATTTGGAGTCTACTACGCATATACTCAAGACGGTGCTCCAGAATACACAACCAACTTGCCACAGAAATGATGGTTTCATTAGTTTTTAGGATACAGACAAATGACCTCCCTCAAGCCCAGACATCATTCCCATAGAAATCGTATGGTTGGAGCAACCTGGACGAGTTTTATTTAGCTGCAGTGCAATAGGATTTCGATTCTTTTACACAGATGATACATAAATTCCCAGAGATGGACTTCAATGCTTCAGTATGCATTACCACCAATGAAAGTCGTACACTACTCACATGCCCTCCAGTGACTTAACAAAGACAGCAGTTTCGAAACTTTATTGTATTAATTCATAAGTACGTTTAAAACCCGTGTAAAGTTGGGAAGTTCGTAAATTTCCCTAACTGTTTTCTCATATTCACTGGATTAGTTTCCATGTATTATTATAGTCATACATATTTTATCTGCCACCATCGAGATGTTATTCAATGTGTGTGTGTGTTACAAACAGCCACGTTTTTAAATCAGATATTCATAACACATGTAAAATTATCATTGCAGTATATTGATAATTAGTTTAAGATACTAAGTTGATAAGCAATGAAATGAGAAATGCGTCGTGGGAATACATTCTTTCTTTCCACACTTAAGTAACAAATACTCGACAATTTACATAAATATTTTTTCACGTAAGTTTTCAGAATCGTTTAAAAATATTTTCATGGTAAATGAACTGAAATTACCTTTTGACTGAACGCTGATGAGACGAGAACACGACTTCTAGTCTGCAGTATTTGAATGACTGCCAGTAAACACGAGAGTTGAGGGTGCAGCCGAGCTCCAGAGACTAGCTCAGATACACACCCAGGACGAGGTAGTGATGCTAGAGAGCATCAGCAAGTCAAATGAGAAAAGCCCAGGAGAGACCGGTGCGGCAGTAGGCTAAATGCACCAGTAATGCCTTGAAATCTGGCTGTACTCGAGAGAGAGAAGATCCTCGCGCCTCCAGGGGACGGAAGGAAATTCAATTAGCGCCACTTGCAAACAAGCGAGCTGCTTGGTTAGGCACGTGCCACAGCGGCTGATGCCTAATGCAGTCCCAGACACTCGGATCAAACAGACCTACTACTAGTGATGCCCATCATGTCACATAAGGTAATGTATTTCACAGCATCTGTCGAATAAAGGTCCAAATTTTGGGAGTCTAAGGAATTCTTTAATTATGCGTTACGTTCTAATCAGCAGCTCAGCGTGATTCCTTACTTCTATCATGCAGTACCATAACGAGTTACTAGCAGGAAAAAACACAGATGTGAGTTAAAAATTATCGATTTAACGTAGAGGGTACAGGACACATACGGTGGAAGAGATTAGAAATGCCGTGCTGTTTTAATTGCGTACTCTTATGTATTTAGAATCCAATAATTATGAGCACTAACACGCTTTTATGACCCGCTGTCAAGTACGAACATGCTTCAGAGAATAAAAAAAGGTCAACGTGTTCTCGGAAGTGATGACTAGGCCGAAGGTAGTTGCGTAAGCCTCTTAGACCATTAAACGTGACGATGGGTGGAGTGACAACAGATTAATGAGCTGTCAAACCTGGTCATGGGGCTGAGAGGAAAGAGGAAGGTGAAAAAAAACATAAGTAGCTGCTAGTGCAAACGTCTCAGTGACGATTGACAGTAAGTTAATTGCGGTGTTCAAGCTATAACTTAAGATCAGCCAATAAAGAAACAACGTGAAAGTACATTGAGAGAAGATGAAAATCGATCCTTAGAGCCTGTATCCTACGAATAAACCAAAAAACTGCATTCATACCAAACGACCTAACAAGAAAGAGAGTTCTCGTAATTTCCCTCAACATCAGAGAGGTAGCTGTTCATAAAATCATCCATTTAGAGAAGTCCGTAAGATTTCCCTACCTGCCCACACTCGACATTCCATGACTCTACAATGAACGAACCAACATTAAGCAGCATCAATAGGAAAAACTGCTCGTATCAACAAGAGTATTCCTAGCAGCGTTGGTTTAAAGTGACTATTTTACGCATCAAGGTATCGAAAGCTTTGCAAGTACTCTAAAAGAGGCTTTTAGTACAGAGTCATGAGAGAAGATTGAGGACAAAATAAACTTTGAATGAAAATATCTATTAGCCAAATAATACAAGCAGAGGAAACGACAGGGTCAACGTCAGAAGTACCGACATGACCATCAAAGGTGAAGAGAAGACATGAAGATACAGTTAGAAATTGTATAAAAATTCTTAAAGAAAGCAAGGAGATGAACAAGGATACTCAATAACCAAACAATTCTGTTGACAGCTTTGACTCGGAAATTTGGAACACGGTGAGCGATTAAGGGAAGATTAATATTCTAAGGATTTATTACTAATAACCAAAGTGTGGCAAAAAAATAAAAAAGAACAACTACTATCACCACTAGTTTCCAAAACAAGTTGGACAAATTAGAAAGAAACAGTTTCGACGAGAAAAGATGAGGAGTAGCTCGCAAAAAAATTTGTTGACAATAAATTAACTCAAAGATTGAACAGAATATAAGAAGAATTACGGCTAGAGTAGCTATAAAAGCTAGGCATAAATGACAATAATACAAACGAGCAGCTTATATCTGGATCATTTTCTATTTTCGGGGTGATGGTGAATTGCTAGGTAAGAATCTTTACATTTTAAATGTGTGAATTATATTTCTGAGAACTGATTACCAGACATAATTGTGCTCTGATGTGTTCTGGAAACTGGGAAGAAGTAGCACTTCTCAAACGTGTGTTCGTCCCGAGGATGTACGATTAGCTTCTCCATTTACACAAATCATGGAATTTTAGGTCATATTACGTCAATTTAATAGGCAACGCACGTGTTTCTCTTGTTTCCTTAAGCTGTTATCTA
This sequence comes from Trinorchestia longiramus, assembly GCA_006783055.1. NCBI lineage: Eukaryota > Metazoa > Arthropoda > Malacostraca > Amphipoda > Talitridae > Trinorchestia > Trinorchestia longiramus. The sequence goes on from VCRD01001382.1 coordinate 121,811, forward strand.
TACATCTTTCACCCATCAGTAGTTGCGACTACTTAAAACTCATAACACTAATGAGTGTCAACCTGAACCCATATTAGTCACGTATTAAGCGCCCCTCTTTCTCTAATTTAACATACCATATTCTCATAAGAAATTTGACACGTGGTAGTGAGAACAGTTCGTTGTGAACACTTGGGAAGACGTAACAGGAAGCGGAGGGAAGCTCTCTTCATCCTCTTAAGTCGGGGCTAACAAAGCCACTACGCACAAATGAAGACACAGCGCCAGCACCACTACGGCTTCCCGCCGCACTTTGTAGCAGTTCATTGGCGCCTCTTAGCCATCAGTTTGAATGGCACGTCATTTACAAGCTAAAATAAAAGATACATTCAAAGTCTCAACATTGGAAAATAAAGGGACGCGTTTCCTTTACTTCGTAGAAATTGGCGAACTCTTAGAATATAAAATACAATTGGCAAAGAATTGATATGCAAAGTCATGCATATTGCGCTTTTGAAGTCAGCTAATGGATTACAATGGATCAGATCTCAATACATGTTCATCGTATACCTTCCCTTTTTCAATCCAACGTACTCGTAAGACAAAACGTACCAAGGTGTATTTCTTTTAGCTAGCGAAAATCACGGCGAAGAAACGTTTTAAAGGGACAAAAAATGCATTTCACTCACTATTTTGTATTGTATTTAAAGTGTTTGTGATAGGCGAATGAGTAACAAAGCTCAGTTCACTTAAGTAGTGGATATCACGTTCAGTGACTATGATTTGCTTAATGACCCACTTATGTTACACGGCAAAATATACTACAATGCAACAAACGTCGTTTGTGTCTTGGAACAAATTGTTACCTTTTTAGGAACCTCCAAGATACCGCACGTAGGTTAAAATTTCAACTTTGAATAATGGGTAAGAATTTTTCAGAACACTTGGCATTCAGCATGTAGTACCGACACCCGCTGAGTAACGACAGCATGGCGAGTATTTGGAGGACTTCTACCACATTTGACTAATCTTTTGAAGGACTGCCACGTTTTCCGCTTCATAACATGGGCATGAATAAAATGGGTCAAGGACTAAGATAATGAAAAGAACATGGGCTAAAATAGAGATGAATAAGAAAGAATGACTAAAATGGGAATTAATAAAAAGGGGTAAGTCTTTATATGAGGATGAATAAGAAAGGATAAAGATTAAGATGGCAATAAATAAAAAAGGATAAAAATTACAATAGAGATAAGTAAGAAAGGAATAGGATTAGCAAAAGTCAACTGTGGTCTAATTGCACTAATTTTAACAACAGGAACAGCGTTCAGCGATGTGTGATTAGATTTTCAGCTCGCAATTTCTTCTTTCAAAGAAAACGTCAGAAAGTTCTCTTCATTTCATAACTTTAAATCCCAGAATAATTTATTTGTAGCTCATAAGACCCAAAGAACTTTTCGAACATTGAAATCATTTTCTAGAAAATAATCCAAAGTTCGGCCCTAGATAGAGCCCAGTGTGATCTCCTAATAATTCAGTAATGAAAAGAAAGAAAATTACGGATAAAAGTTTTTTAAACGAGTCTTTGGAAAGAAGTTATGGGCTCGCAACCCATACTCATTATTTCAAAACCTCGGATCCAATAATTGTGAAGCTGTCTTCCTTGCAGCCAGGACCGTGAAACCTGAACTGTGGTGCCTGTATTCAGATGACCGACACAAACCATGATACACATTCTCAGATGATATATTTATACCATCGAGTGTTTTGAATCTTGAAACCTCCAATGCTACAAAACAGTTGGGCAAAAAAAATGTTATATAAATCGTTATGCAGCGTACACTCACTACAAAAATTGTCCGCTTGAGTTTTACATACCAACCATGTCATATTGTAACTGAATTGAGTATTTCTTAACATTTCCTACTTTTTCTTTTCACAAGACATTCCTGTCATCATTCTCAGAAACCGCAAATGCTGCTAAAAATCACTCATTCGATTCATCTACAATATGAAGTACATATTCGAGTGTCCGTGCATGCTAACAGCTCCAGAAAAATGAAGAGATTGGAAAAAAAGACTCGGAAGACACGTATCTTGTGCTCACATATAAACTTCGTCCTCGAGAACTTTGACACTTGCTCACCAAGAAAAAGAATAGCGAAGTTTGGTCGCCGATGCAGGGATGGACCAAAGCCATCATGAGCAAAAAGTTTACCTTCAGTGAGCTTTCTTTTGTGTTCAGTCACTTGTTTAACATAAAGGAGATAGGTTCTGGACATAATTCATGACTTCACGTCCAATGATATTGGCAAGATTCAGTAGATATCCTTATTTCAAATTTTATACTACACGCAAGGACTACAGTAGTCCTTGACTTCACGCCAACTTCTTCCGCTGATTTTGAAAAACTAGATGTAAATTCGTGTATGCAACGTCCTGACATACTTTCTCCCAAAACAAAGAAATGATTATTCATGTGAAAGTTCGTTCACATACAGCCAGCCCAACTCCACACACACAAACCATGGCACAACATACAACCAAAAATCGTGTTCTCAGCGTCTTGTCTTAAGAGCATTACTGAGTTAGAACGTTTGGATTACTGCCTAGGAGTCAGAATCTCAGGCTGGTCAAGGAAAATTTACGAATTCGATGCGATAGTCCAATTACAGTGTTTTCCTTCAGTTGTATTTCCTTCTTGTTGTATTTACTTCCCGTGTAAATGTTAACAGGAATCTAAACTTGTGATAACGTAACATGTGTACCTAGCAAATTCAGAAGCATAATACAATGACAAACAGTGTACATTGCACAAAGGCGGAGTAACCGCGTCCAAGTACTTGTTGAGGGCTGTAATTAAAAAAAAAGAATCAATTTTGTTACGAGAAAGCACAGTTCCAATAAGAATGAGTATTTGCACGTCTCCAATATAGATTTATCCGAATAATTTGGGGTAGAAGAAGTTAATTCCACGTAGTATTTAATTGCACATATTGTAATTGGACGACACGAAAACGACAAATTTTTACGAAGTTGCAACTAGTTGTACATCAAGTGCTGAAGAATTCACACACGTATCTGAATTTCAAAAAAGAAAATTTTATTTTATTTTTTTAATTTTCAAGTATCCGAATTTTAATTCTAAATATCCATCGCATTTGCTCTTACGGTTTAATGAAACTGTATTTTTTAACAGTTAAATTGTAACGTATGAAAATTATTTTTTGACTTGCATGGCTGGGACGCGCATTTATAACTTAAGAATTGAACCTAAAAGTTGCTTCTTTTACCTGCTAGTGTTTTATTGAATTCTTAATGGAGAGCTTTCAAATCAATTTAAAATCGAAGATATTTAGTATGTGCACAAAATTTAATCGATGTAGCGCCAGTAATCAATCTTCAATTAATTTGCGTACTGCATTTGGCAATTGTGCGCTTGCTGTCATTAATGCTTAAATTCAAACCTAAAAATGATAAAAAATAATAAATAATTATTATATACTATCTAAAAATGCATGCAAAGTAGACGTTCATCTCAGAAGACCATTGTTAATAGCAGTTTAATGGCACAAAAGGAGGTTGTATTTCGGTGAGGCAAAATTAACACTCCGAGGGTCACAGTACGGCCACTAACACAGCGTACACGTCACCTACACAAACTTGTGCACGTGAAGCCGAGCTTCTCGCTGAGGTGAAACATAAAAGCAGTGAGGGTTACGTTATTGCATAAAATAATATATTCAGGATGGTTTTCGACATATTCCACTCTAATACAATAGACAAGAGGCATCTCAACGAGGCAAAATTTGAAGAACAAACAAAAATTTGCCAAGGACACAAAACTTTGTCACAGAGTGTTCACTGGAACGACAGTAACTGTTCAATCAGACCACAATTGTCCACTACAACGAACCGAATCTTGACAAATGAGCTTCAATATTGATAAATGTTCACTAATGCTCGTTGTTGCAAATAAGCGGCATTTCCAACACAGTATGAATGACGCCCATTGAAGCAGTACAAACAACGAAGAGATCTTTGTATCATTATCACTGAAAATTTCAAGCATGACAAACAAATGGACAAAAGCGTCAGAAAGCGTTTTGTACAAATGGACAAAAGCGTACAAGAACCTTTGAATAGAAGTCGAAAACATAATATTACCGCTCTATGAATCCCTAATTCTGGCACATCTAGAATATATAGTGCAACTCTGGTCTCTACCCCTACGAAGAGATACAAATAAAGCGGAGAAAGTTCAGCGAAAAGCAACGAAAATGATTTTCAAACTCCGCAACCTCAGCTACCAAAGGCGTCTTCAGCAGCTTTAACTCATCTCCCTAGAACAAGAACAACAGTGAGGATAATTCATTAGGACTTGTAAATATCTCTACTGCTTTAATAATGTTATCCTAGACGGGCTTTTTGATCAAGACGATAACGAGCGAATCAGATATAACGGCCACAAAATAATAAAAAAACTTCCTGACATCCCAGGTTTTCAAACTTCTTTCGAGTTAGAACTCTTGGAACCACCTACCCGTAAACACTGTTTCTGCTGGTACTGTGAACACATTCAAAAATTGTTTCGATAAATATTGGATAATGAAGTATTAGAAATCACTAATTTTCTTTCTTTCTTAATTCCTGGGGCCTGTGTGAGATTGTGCGGCGTGTGCGTAACTGAAATGCGTCAGCGTGATTAAGGTGCGTGTACACGACTGAAATGTTAGCGTGATGAAGTGCATGTGCGTGATTGATGCTTTTACTTTAGACGGCATTGGGCTTGAGTAACAACCCAGGAATGGACCAAACAGCTCGTTCCTGTTGTCATATTCTATTCTAAGTCTTTGGTGAGTAAGTAAAGTAAGTACAGTAAGTCCATAATTAACGCTGAAGAGGTCAGTATATGAAGTGACTGTAACCGCTCGATGAGTGTTTCGTCAGTCAAAAACACGAATTATTGAATATAATTGAACTAATTAGTTTCTTCGTTGGTCCTTTTCAACTAAAAACGAACAATTAAAGAATTTGCTACATCGTGACAGTATATAAAACAGCTGTCTAGAAGGGTAGTTACACAATGTGCTCACTTTTATTATGAGTGAAGGCATTAGGGAAAATACGAGAATAAGCTTAGCAAACCCAGAACAGTCTACTTTAACACGTTGACTCCGAAGTGGTACGTATGTGTACCACTTCGGTTAGGTTCTGTAATTTTTTCAGATCCTTCCAGTGACTATGCATACAAAGTGAAATTTTACACCAATCAGGCAATCGGAGTCAACGTGTTAACAAGCTTAGTTGATTGCACAGTGGAGCCAACAATTCTACTAAATTACAAAATCTCTAATACGTACATCGACGAAAATTAATTCTCCCACCTCCAAAGATGAGCTCAGGTGTCTTACTACAACCAAAATGCGCAGAAAAATCTGTTCCGGAATACTTGAAGACGGCAGATGGGCAAAAATTGTTTCGCTACGCAGCTTCAAAGCCTTTATGTGCCATGCACTCAGCCAGTGTAACAACGTCCACTGCATAACATACAAAAAGCAGGTGTACCAAAGAAGGTGGCACTGCATTGGAGGACTTGAGCACGCATGATTGCGACGCTGGAACGGACGATAAGAGGCTCAGTGCCGCGCTAAAGCACCATCACAAGAACTCCACAAGAAACGCCAGAATTTGCGCGAGTCCTTTTGGACGGACGTGCGTTTCCGGCATACTGATGACCTGCCCTCACGTCTGCTACAGCTGCAGCATTCCCAAGCTGCACGACCGCCATTATCCATCCTCACTGTGCCCGCCAGCGTTGCTCCCAATCCACGCTTGAACACAAGAAGCACTTCAAAATACATGAAAGCCTTCGAGCTATTATAACAAAAAACTTTGGTTACTCAGAACACCTTCAGTTTTATAGATAAATAATGAAAAATCTTGAATTTCTTTAAAAATCTCAAAACTCAGGATACCCCAAGTCGAATAGAATATACTGAGCAACACTAACGCCCTCAGTAAAAATAGCACACCTTTAATTAACACCAAAGATTCCACGTCGAATGAGATCTTTTAGCTCTCATGAAGATACCAAATACTTAACGTTTCAAGCTCCACGGTGGATTTTAAGCACGCACATTTGACGACCATATTTTGGAATGCATGGTTTCCAAACGAACATGTCGGATCAAAAAGATCCTAAAGGCTCGCCTACAGCATTCAATATTAACCCTCAACATTAAATTCTCACTTCGACAACTCAAACATGCATCTTAATACTACATACTTCTCAAACCAATTAATTTTACTTTGAAATTTCAATTCACTGACGCTTTAAATTTTAATCATCATCTCGGAATGATGAATAAGTTTCGGAACCTAACTCATTTAACCACTTTCCTCCGTACGCGACAAAATATAGTAAGTTTTCACCACTAAACCAGTACACACACATAATTTTTGCTTCGCGTCTAACACTATGCTAAATTGAAGGCCTCGACGTTATTTCAGCGACAAAGAACAACAAAGAGAGTGGCGCACGTACACTCACTCGACACCTAAAGCCGCGCTGCATCAGGCTTAACTCAGGGCGAGAACAGCAGCAGGCCCATGGAGTGCGAGGCCTGATAAAGCTCGAGATTTCGGCCTGGAGCGTACGCCATTTTGAGCGGATATCACCTAGTCAGGATTTTTGGCTTGACTAGCTACAGCCCACGTAAATATTGGCTGGTCACCAGCAGCCTGTCCCAAGGATGGCACCGCGACAAGACGCTTCATTCAGCGCCGTCCTGTTCGACTGAAGTCCTCTCATACAGAGGCCAGCCAAAATTGAATTAAAGTCACAACATATACAAGCATGGTATGAAATCAGACAATAGAAATTGGTATATTATTAGAAAAAGTACATTAAATGGAAAATATACATCGTAGATGAAGGTACAAAAGTATGTAGAAACAGAAATCGTGGGATGAGGTATGAACGGAAAAGTTACGTCTGTGATTACCTTAATTTTAAAAGGCTGGAAATCATTTAATTGAGTTAAGCCACGAAAGCGCTAGATGTGCGAACAAGTATATAACAATGGATAAAAAAAACAAGGTCAATTGGCGAACAAAACCAGCAGTCAACAATCAAAGCTGGAAACACAAACACATCAAATATACTTAACACGTTAAATGTAAAGTGACCCACCGGTGGGTCACTCAGGTTAGGTTCTGTAATTTTTTCAAAGCTTTCTAAAGACTATGTACAAAGTAAAGATTTGAACCGGTTATACGTGTTAACATAACGAAACTTAAGCTAACTCTTGAGCTTTTTAGTGGAAAGAGCAACAAAGATATATTATGAGTAGCACTAAGCAGAAATAATTTGGATATTCTTCCGAGTTAACAATCACGTTAAGCAGCGTCAGCAGTAACACGGAGGAAAAAATTAATTTTAGAACACGAATGTTTAGAATGTTAAAATACAGATGCAGGTAAAACTTGGGTCCCGTTCCAGCATGCGCTAGTGTACCAATTTAGAAGTCTGAAAAATGAAGTATTTTCAAGAGGAGACTTGTAACATTAGGATGAGCTAAAGGCAATTTGCAGAACTATGAGAGTCTCGTATGAAAACTGCGACTTAAAATGATGACACGTGGATTTAGTTCATTGACTTGAGGGAAATGAAGCCAGATACAGCCTACCATCTCCAATCTATTGATAAATTCTGAAATATGTGAAAAACTGGATCAGTCGACTAGCAGAGGTGGTTCACAATACGGATTACCACAAAAATAAAACCTAAATATCAAACCAATTGAGCGACCATGCGAAGGCAGGTAACCGCTGAAAAATGAACGATGTAATACTAAATTATTTCAAGGTATTCAAAAAAATTACACCAAAAAACCAAACGATAGTCAAGTTTTTTCCCACATGGTCAAACGGGCAAAATCAAACTATTTTTCTGGACTTAATTTCAGGTGCTATACTTGTACTGTGCTAACAGTGAACTCCAAGCTAGAAATAATTCGGTATAAAAGATGCACAACTACTAATTCTATATTTATCAGTACATTGAAAGCGACAGAGCCTTACTTGCAGTCACTGCAATGTGAATATAGAACTGGAGAACGAGAATGCAAGAATAGATTCATACCAATCACCGATTTGAGTAATTGATGCGCTGACAACAATAGTGCAGAAACACAACAGTGGTAGTAACAAAATTAGAATTGTAGTCCCAGTTATTCCATCTAATCTAATCTATCTAATTTAATACTAAGAATGACCGTCGTATGTTCATATATTTATTTATATGTTTCTCGTCACGTTCTTTCTTAAGAATAGATAGGAAGAAATTAGCACTGGCAGTCTTGGTTTTAGTTCACTGGTAAATTAATACACTTATTTTCGCTGTCAGTGCACTATAATCAGTTACTTTCAAAAAAATTATAGGGATCCTCGAATCCGTATCGTGGATACAGAGTTCGGCTGGGTATTCCATATTACAATATACATACACAAAGCTTGCAGTTGCTTTAAAAGTAATGCTGAATTTCTGTACTTAGGATATGACACGAATGGCTATAACTACTTCTACTGCGACTCAAAAATACTGTACGTAGCTCTTAGTCGGGTACACTACACACATGTGACACTTCATGTAGCTCTTAGTCGAATAAGAAATAGGAATAACATTAAAATAGCAATCAAAGAAACTGATGTTCAAGGAAATTCGGTAGATGACTTGTTTTTCACTAGGAATGTCATTAAAGAAATACTCAAAAACGCTTGGCCTTTGTAAATATATGTAAAACTAAATATACTGCATTGCATTTTTATACGTAATTTTATTTAATATCTTTCCAACAGTATTTGCCATCATTTTTGATGGCACGGGTACACCAGTTATATAATGTGCAATGCACGTTGATATACGGTTAATAATATCATGATAGATAATTAAGGATCTCCCCTCCACATCCACAGGTAACTTAAAAGTCGATCCGGTTTGGGGAAAGAGAAAGACAGAGAACTGAGTGCCCAATGGACACTTGTATTAGAGCGTGCATAAAAAATTTGTAATAATACGAACAATATTTACACAATCTCTGTATACACAACATTTCTCGTCAGTGTTTGGCTGTTCTTTAACCGTCTTCCTCTTGGTATATTTGCGAGAAATTGATTTTGACTGGCAAATCTATACTATAATAAGAGCCGTGTCCGTCCGTCCCTCCGTCTTTCTATCTGTACGTCCGTGTACCAGACTTACACACATGCCAAAATTCGGATTTGCCCGAGTCCCGCCCGATTTTTCCCCCATAAACATGACAGAATTACAGAATTGACATCTCACCTCCATAGTGCCACAACTGTGTCTTGATGTATTGATGTCAATTTCAAGAAGAATGTCAATATTGTACTGTCTGGCTATGTTTAAATTTCTTCCTAAGCGATTTTGTCTACCTAATCTGTGAGCGAATGCATTCTGCTGAAGAATTTCATCACTTCTTCCTTGAGTTAAATACTTTCGTGCAACTCGATGCCGTTCGGCATTAATCTGAAGAATTTCATCCTTTCTTTCTTGAGTTAAATTCTCTTGTGCCACTCGATGTAGTTCAGCGTCATGCCGAAGAATTTTCTCTCTTCTTTCATGCGTTAAGCTCTCTCTAGCTAATCGGTGTTGCTCTGCATTATTCCGTAGAATTGCCAACCGCCGTTCAAGGGTCAAGTTAGCCCTAGCTTCTCGTTGGCGAGCAGCATTGCTTCGTCATGCCATTTTGTGTTGTTCGTCCGATAGTCTTCGGCGTCTTTCTTGCTGTGGAAGTCTTGCTGCTTCTCTCTTACGGTTGGCCACGTTTCTATCCATGTTTTCCTTTTTTGATAGGATTTTATTCTGAAATATCGTTTATTATCTCTTTAAAGCTTTTCAAGAAAATCACAATTCCGAAAACAATAACTCAATTTCCAAAATCTTTGGCCTTATACTAAGTGGTAGCCAGGTTACTGGTCAAACTAATTTAAAACATTTCTTTTCGCATATCAGTTAAAAATATCAAAGCATCATGATAAATTTCAACAGAAAAAGGTCCAAAGAAAATTTATATTTGTAAAAATAAACCGATTGTGTATTCTGTACCATAATGCAAGTGAAAGGGAATTGAATTGCCACAGAAAAATACTACAATAGAATGATTTTTGTATTTCTTAAGCTTCATCCTTGTTGCCATCAAAGCTATCGATTAGAAGAGTGTGACACATGGACAGACAGACAGATAGACAGACGGAGGGACGGACGGACGGGGCTCTTATTATGATATAGTATAGATACACAGTTTGTTGCTTGTTTGCTTGCTTGCTTCGTCTCTCTGTTACGACCTGAAGGATTTCGATAGGAGAAAATTCAGTAGGGTATACATGTATTGTAAGCATTGTATTGTGGATACCAAAGGCCCAGCCAACGATGTGGAAACTCCTTCGTAAACCCCGCGTCCACTGGCAAATCAAACAAACAAAAATTCAGTAAAAACACGTCAATTTTCACGTGTGTTTATACTAGTTATAAATAACAGCAAACAACAATATGATGAGCAGTAACAGCAGCTGAACGCAACACAAGCAGCCTGACATGATGCTGCACCACTACCACCATGAGCCACATGAGCAGGATGTGCCACAACCTGGAGGCCTCAATTAAGGGCCGTTTACGATCCATTAGTGACCCGTTACAGCACAATGACTGTCCGCAGCGCGGTGGCCAGTAGCGATAGGGAGCCCGCTTAACGACCGCTCGCTGATGAGATGCTCTCACTAACCCAAACAAATTGAGCTCGGCGATCAAATGGAAATGATACCGACGTTCTCAATGTCGCTAATTTGGTACGATTCATTTTATTCCTATTGAAATACCAAGTCAATTATAGAAAACTAACATCCTAAGACATAGGCATACGGCGTAAAGAATGTCTCAAATAATGATAATGAAAATTTATTTCATTCTGATACATTATACAGTACATGTATTGGAATCAGGTTTTCAATTCTTAACGCTAACATCTTAAGACTAAGAATACCGATACCAGCGACTGTTCCCGTCCTCTGTAATGCGACTTGAGGTAGAGGCTCATAGGGGTGCTAGATGAGCTAGATGAAAGGTGGAAACCAGGTGTCCATCTCAAACAGAACATTTTTCTACAAACGCACAAAGACAAATTTTTAAGATTTAACTCACAAAGAAATCGCTGATCTTTCTATTACGATAATTCATTGACGTAAAATTCAGTTAAGTCACGAAATGTTTGAATAGAAAATAATGATAAAATGATAACGAAATAACTATACAACAAATCATGAAATGATTGAATAGGAAGAAATCCCTCCGTGTACCACGTGAACAGCCGAAACAACGCAGAACTGACATTGATTCCATTGAACTTTGGACAACGGATGAGATCTTAAGAATACAACACATTGCGTTTGTCAAGTTTTGCTGCGCAAACGCACCGTGAAGTACGTACTAAAAGCAAAGAGCATCGAAAACATCGTTAAGGCTTTCAAGCTCGAACAAGCCATCAATAACACGGCCAAGAAAGCTAAGTTAGACGTTGAGAAGTTCCAGGCAGGCTGAGAGCGCTGTAAGTGTGCGCTTAATTAAGTGCAAGCTTCAACTTGCCACAAGTTTCACCGACTTGCAGGCACGTCCGACCTCTGCGTAGCTCAAAACCTGGCACTCAACACAGGCACTGCCGGAACAGAGTGGGAGCAAGTGGCTGTTGAGTACACTCGACTTCTTAAACAAAGAGAGGTCGACAATTATCTAACTTCAATCATGAAAAGGAGGTTCGCTCCTTGGTAAAAAAGTTAGACACGACACAGCACGCCAAAGCAAATTATTTTTTGCATTTTTTGTATAAAATGAACCCGGAAACTAACAACTAAATCCAATTTCTTAGTAGCTTAGAGAGAGGGAGGAATGTAGAATGCGAGATAGCAAACTTTATCAAGAAACCTGAACTCATGGACAACTTTCGCAAGAAACCGCATGTACTTGCCCACCAACCAGTATCATTAAAACCAAATGGAATGAAGATAGCAAGTGCTTCGCTGGTTTAAAGCATTAGTTTTACTTCTGTAAATGCCAGCAACTGACTACCTGTGGCGGGAGTTAAAGAACGCAGCAACTGACGCAGGTAACAATAACTAGCACATTACTTGAGAGAGAAGGAGCAAACTGTACTAAATTCTTCCTTATGACAACGAAGAGATCTTTACATGGTAACAAAGCGTCTTCCGGCATGGAAAGATCTCAAGATCAATTACTTAGAGACCGGAATTTGGCTGGGAGCAGGCACTGGACGTTTTGAATTACTCGCGAGGCACTGAACACGGATGAGGGTTCAATATTCCATGCATCCCAAATGCAGTGCAGGTATTGAGGGATCAAGCCGGAGCCGAGGCCAGGAAACGCAGGTCAGAGGCGGTGACGGTGTTACAACACAACGGCGGGCTCAGCCTCCATCATAACACAGCTCAACGGACTTACACAGTATTCAAATGTGAAAAATCTAAATTAATTACTGACTACCGACTTCAAATCGCAGATTAATTTAAAAAAAACGCGAAAGTAAGTATAAATTGGGTAGCTCAGAGTGAGCTTAAATTGATTCTGAATATCTGGAATGGAAGCAGCGTTCATGTTTCATAATTTGAAGAGACTATAATAGAACACAACTACATGCACATATTGTACACTGCTATCCTTCTGTAAAAAACAGATATTAAGTTTCTATTCACAATTGACACTACCAACAATTGGGATACTACAGCAGTAGAGAATTAGATTAATTTCGAGCTGCAAGCTTCAAGAACTCGGGTAATGATTCTCATAATATTAGTTGCCCTCCGACGATTTCACCAACGTTCAGGAAAACACAGGGCATAAGGGTGGAAACAATATCAATACAGCTATACAAGATATCAATATAGCCAACAGAGTATACATACAGCCATATAGAACATCAACACGGCCATAGAGAATATCAATACGACCATACAGAATATCAATAGAGCCATAGAGAATATCAATACGACCATACAGAATATCAATACAGCCCTGCAGAATATCAGTACGACCATACAGAACATCAATAGAGCCACACAGAATATCAATACGGCCATACAGAATATTCATACAACCTTATAGTATATCAATACAGCCGTAGAAGGACAGCTTGATACTGATAATATCCTAGCGAGAGAAGTGGAGTGAAATCAAATATGCTTCATGCTAAAAATTTTACTGCCCTACACTAAATAGACTACTTCAGCACAGCTCAACACGCTTGATTTCTATGGAGAGCAAATGTTTAAGTGGCTTGAAATCCTCAGAAGAGGAAATAACTCGTCAAATGTTTAACTCTTTAATTCCTTTTTTGTTACTTTTAACTCCTATGAAGGAATTAAAGTCGAATGTTTCCTTAACTCCTTATTCCCTCTGCGATGTATATGTCTCAGAAGAAAATTAAAGTATAAACTATATTCTTTAACTCCTTAATTCAATACACTCGTTCCATACGCTTTTAACTAACACTTGACAAAATTAAGAACTGGGATGGACGCATCCGAATCATGCTGCAGTGAATCAAAATGACAATTCTGTCACGAAGCGCAGTCAAAAAAAGCCACAAGCACGAGTTAAAATAACAGAAATCAATTTTCCAAGCACGGATATTGGCGAACAATTTTAATAAATTTTTTCTCTTATGTTAACAGAATGTTTCGTAATGCTTGAATTTCTACTCCATATCATAAAAACGAGTCTTCTCTCACAAATCAGACAAAAGTTTTTAGGAAAAAATTAATTGTTAGACCACAAGCGCCTACAAATGCAATGCATTAAACGCTGCTAGCTTTCTTAGTATGCCGAGTGCTCTCCAGCCAGGATGAAAATAGCATACACTTTCAACCTACTCTTTTGATAGCGCGCACAATTTACAAATTCCATCGAAAACTTGCTTCCTATTTGAAATTCAGAGCACTGCGAGCACGCCGGAGTGTTCAATTTAGACACTAGCAATACGATGAAAATGTGTGAAGAATCTTTCCTCGGATCCTTACTCCGTGTATAAACTCTCAAGGAAATCTTGTACCGACACGGACAAAAATCTGCCAGATGAGCACACCGGAATGTTCAATTTAGACGCCAGCACAACAATGAAAATCTGTGAAGAATTTTTCCTCAGGTCCTTCTTCATGTATAAACTTTCAAGGAAATCTTGTAAAGACATAAAAATCTGCCGGAAGAGCATGAGAGCGACGGTCACACGTCTGAGCTGCAACACGACGCAATGAAGACGAGGCACAAGTTACACCTTGAGGTGATGAGCTGCAACAACGTCTCCTGATAACCTCGTATGTTGTCTTAATTAATACAAGGGACTTCAGTCATGTTGAGAATCTGTCTTCGCTTCTGTGTGTTCATTAATGTACAAAGAAATTCACTTAACTGGACTCACTATTATCAAGTAAGAGAAAAAATGTAAGAATAAAATATGAGCATCCTACTGGTATTTAGAAGTTTCAGATTAGAACTTCTGTTTACATTAAAAAAAGAGCGGAATAACAAATAACTGGACTTAATTCAGAAGATGTACATACATCGTGAGGTTTTTCTTATCTTGCGCACACGTAAGATGAAAAAAATGTTAACCTAGAATTTTTGGCCTTTAACTTTGAGGTAGAGACGAGCTGTGGACTACAGGGTAGGTAGGTACCTGCCAGCGTGAGTTGTCAAGCACGTGCTTATTGGCGGAGGTGACCATCTTGGGAGTGGTCTGTCCACTCTTAGCGGCCGCTGCCTTGGCCGCCGACTGCCCCGTCGATTTGGCCGCCGCTGCTGACTTGTGACCAAGCTTTGTGAAGAGCGGCATGACTACCGACGACTAAGCCAGTGACTTAGACTACTAGTCTCAACGGGAAATATGGGACATCAAATGGGGAGTAAGCAGTCATCAGTGGGAAGCTAAGGGAGGCAGTGATGAGCTAGAGGTCGTTATCAGTGAGGCTGAAAGAACAGACTTAGGGCGTTTTCTAACAACCAGACACAATGGGAAACGAGAAAAGCTAAAGACTTTCAAGATCACGACTGTAGTTAAAACGGTAATGCTCTAATAAAGCCTGACGTCTTGGAATTAAAATGTGGCGGTATTAAATTTCAGACTTGAAACCTTGAAGAGTGTAAACTCAAATTGAAAGTTTTGGAAATGTGAACCAAGACCGCTCCAATTTAATTCAAGCCTTCGAAATTCAGTGAAGAAGTTCAGCGGTGACACCCCAGCGAAGATCAAGAAAGAACTGGAAGGCAAGCGGGTGCAAGAGAGGCGGTCAGAGCAGCAGGAAGCTGAGCTGTTTATTGGGGACACTCGCTTAACAAGGGTCCACTAATTGGGGAGGGTGACCGTGCACGGTGGGGAGTAACTTTTGCACACGGTCAACTTACATCACAACCTGAGAAGAACAAAGTGATGATTAAGCAGGAGTAGAGCAGCAAGAAGCGATGCTGAGGCTTAGAGATAACAAGCATTCGAGTACAGTCATAACAGCGTCATACAAGTGAACGCATGTGGACGGAGACAACTACAGGACGGATGGGGGAAGGTACGCGTAAATTACACCGAGGACAAGGCAAGATTGAGTGGTTTGTATGTTGAAGTTTGAACACTTTCGATTTTACGGTGAAATTTAGTTTTAAATAATTGCAGCACAGATAAATAATAGGTCTTAACCAAATTTATAACTCGTTTTCTGATAAAATTTTCAATAAAATTTTCATTAGTATATGCTACAAATATTTTATAAAATGTAAACATCGGTAAATCTTAAGCTAAAGTTTTACGTCTTTTTCACCACCCTAAAACACGTGCACATTCCTCACAAAATGTTAAGACACATTCGAACACAATGCAAATAATCCAAGTTCTATTTTTCATGTAAGAAGATATCACCGACTCCCTTCTTAAGCGAATTTTTTTTAAAGAATCATTATTACAACGAAATTTCGTAGCTTAAATTTAATAAAGATGTCTAGCCAATTTGAAGAATCAGCAATTCATAAACATCAGATGAATTTTCAATTTATTGACTTCTAGTTAGGAACATGAAGCGTTTAACATTTTTAAATAAATATCAATATTATCCCGTGTACAAAGAAGAAAGTCTCGCACGCACTAGTGCAACAGAACTACCAGTCCACACCAGACAGGGACGCTTCCACTGCTCAACGCTGGACTCTCCCTGCCTTACAACTCAACCCTAAGCCATCACCTTCAAATTTATCACGATTTCTCGTTAAAACTTATCGGCATTTATTTACTGAAAAATGTTCACGCTATCAATTTAGGATCAACAGATTGTCTTGAGTTATTGCACTATGAAGATAGAAATGAAGTGATGCTTCATTAAAATGCATGAAATACACTTTTACCAGCCAAGAGAAATCTCATTTACGGTCAAAAATCTACGGAAAATGATACCAAGATTCAAGTTACTCTAGGAGCGCGTCAAGAAGTCATGCCACACGAGCAGTAGAATAACATCTAGCGTAGAGCAGGTGCTAATAAATTACACAAAGCACAAACAATACGATGTGTGCATCAATAAACAGATAGGAGAGGACAGAGCACGTTAACAACCCAATGCCGTAAGGAAGTCATGAATAGAAAACCTTCAAAACTCTTGGGAGTTTGGCACCAGAATTTCAGTAACTCGCGTTTTCGAACTAAAATTTCTCTTCGCAAACAAAAAAAAGATTTCAACTGAAAGGAAATAAAAAAATTGATTTCTTACTTACACAAAATTATTTTTTTTAATTTCGAGTCATGGATACGTACATACCGTACTCTTTATCAGTTAAAAACTGACGGTGTAAATACAAATCAACAAAATTATATTTCGTGTTGTCATTCGAGCTTTCAGCATTTAGCAAGCTCTTAAACTTAACGAAAAACAAAAATGAGAAGCTATACAAACAAGAGAACTATTAACAAAAGCTTAATAACATCAGAAGCAAAGCGACGCACAACTGCAGCGACGGCGTCCCGCAGCTCACTGAGAGCGAGCATCTCATGTCGCTCTAGTTATTCTGCAACTAAAACTAAAAGGCCCTCGTAAACTGTCGGAGCTGTCAATACTCAAATCAGTATAAAATCTCGCTGAGCTTTTGTCGTAAAATGAGGCAAGGCACTCATTAAGTGTGCTCGTCAGAGGCGCAATGCTCTCCACACGGGACAAAAACTAAGCATAAATAGGCGCGGCACAAGAATGGCAAAACAGCTGACGGCTTTTATGGAAAGCCTGACGAGAGAGCGAGGCCTTTTGAAGTCAAACTCGGCTGCAGGAGGACCAGCCAATGAGCGCCCCCCATTGATTGTGCAGCCGTGCGAGCGCAGTTCCCATTGGTCCTGAGCTCCGGCATCATTGTCGCGACGTTTACAATGGAGGGAGTGTGAGAGAGGGGTACTGAGAGAGACAAGTAGAGCGAGGCAAGTATGAAAAAGCTGAGCGAGTGAGAGATGCATCTTGTCGAGGGCAAATGAATGTGGGAGAGTATGTGGTGAGGGAAGCGCAAAGTAGGGAATATAGGGTACTTATTGAGTGGTAGTGATAGGGAAGAGGGTGATGTAGAAAGGGATAAACATCATAGGATAGGGATGCAGAAAAAGACTTAACAGAATAATTATTACAAGGATACAGAATCTTGATCGAAAAAGAACACTGTTTTTCACATAATCTTTTATGCAAGCACACAATAAATAAAGCAAGAGAACACAGAATCATTGTACAAGAACAAGGGACACAAGAGAAGAAGGGCAGTGAGGAGAGAGGCACAACATTTCCCAATACTGCGCCGTGAGGCAGTGACGGCTGCGATGGCCTAAGCTCCAGCTAAATGATATTGCTGCCCTGCTCATCACAGCACTAGCCTCCACAATTCAGCCCTCATGACAGAAGCAGCGGTGGATCAGACCAGGACAAACTTTCTTATTGGAGTGTCGTGGTCGCCGTCGCAACGTGTTTCAGGGTTGCTATCTAAACATCACTGCAGCAAAACGTAACTACCTTCAATTCCAGCATCGTAAATGTTCATCAGAGGCACTAATGAAGTATTTTCTGTCAACCTAGTGGCTGTAAACATTTCACCTACTTCTCTGAAACATGTCAAAGCTAACCTATGATCTATTCACGATTGTTCACAGCACTACGGTGCTAGAATTGTTTCTAAAGCTCTTTGAATTTTAGTAGTTTTAAGTACAAATATACTATACCAGACATGCAATTATTACTACATATACAACTTGTAACCTTCCATAATTACTTTTCCAGTTAAAAATCGATAAGATAAATTTCTGGCTACATCTTACAGATTATTTTATGTGAATCTCAATCAGAGGAACTTTATGAAAGCCAGACAGAACTTAGAGTTCGTGTTTTTTTTTAATCATACCTTCCTATTTATTCAATGATAACCTTGAATATTTCAACAGCTAACAATATTGCAAATTATAATATTCATATTGTAATTATATTTTACACATCTCCCGTTTTAAATGTACTCAAAATTCTTCAAGCAATCGTTACAATTTTGAATACCAAAAAAAAATTAATCATGTATATCGTGGTTTACACAATTTATGGAGCCTGCAAAAGCGCTTCAATCCTAGCCAATATATCAAATTTTTACAATTTTATTTGAATAATATTTCACAATTAATTGCTTTAGGTGCTGGATTTCATTCACATTCATGCGTTATAGGTCAACATTAACAGGCACTCAACGATGCGATAATTCAATTCGGTCCAGACTCAGCAGCAGTATAATCATGAAGTGATCACGAAAACTGCCTCAATGATCGAATTTTACAGCTTCTTGATGGTTGCAGGTAGTGCTGGTACTTGAACTGCGCCCCCTGTGTATTCCCCGAACAAAGAAATAAGGCTTAGTATCTGGGGCCCTAGTGGGCCACATGCACAACACTTGACCATCTCGTCCAGCATGACTAGTCCATCAGTTGGGCAGGTGTATTTGTTGGTGTCGAGAAACTTGCTGACAGCGAGATACCAAGGCGGCGGAGACACCAGTACGATTACACCAGAGGCCAGTAAAGATGAAACTTCGATACTTGAGTCTGAGAGTAAGTTGCACGGTCCAACACCGCTTGTTCTTACAGGTTCCAGTATACACCAGCAGCGTTGCCGTGGGGTTTTTTGGTATATGAATCATCCGGAAAAAATATCTGGTGTTGGAGAATGTTGTCAGTTAATTCAAATATATTTCATATACAGGGTGTCCATAAAGTCCCTTAACCATTTCAAAAATTTATTACAAATGCAATTGATAAGGTATTTCATTCAGATTTGTTCTGTTGTATTCAGTGTTTATTAAAATTTTTAATCACATTTTGCATTTATGTGTTTCAGGGATCCTGTTTGTGAAAGGTCCTGTTGAAACTTTTATAAGGGACTTTATGGACACCCTGTATTTGAATTAGCTAAGATACCATAACATCAGAAATCAGGGAGTTTTCTTGTGAACGTCCTTATCGCAGTTGCTTGTCATTGCAAATTACAGGATGTAAGTTGCAATGACAAGCTTTGTTTCCCATTCTATTTCCACTTCGTCGAGACAATCTCATGGAATGACTTCTAATCTTAACATTTTTGCAAACGAACATAATCTTGGCACTGACTGATTAACATCTTCAGACACTAGTGGTAACCAAGAAATTTGGTCAAAAGCTACATTACTAGAAGAAAATGAAATTCCACTGTATTGTTTTTCTTTCACTAACATAGAATACATTATATACGCCTTTCCTCCGCGTTAAAATCAACTCAAAAACTAACAAAATAATGAAAAACAACATATATTGGAGTTCAACCCCCACAACCCCCCGAAGAGTTATAACAGTGACAAATAGCATTTCAACTCGAAGTGAAGATGAAGAATAAAGGAGACTAAAGTATCCAAGATACTAGTGCAAGAGGTCGGTTGTACGGAACACGGGTCTCTTCCACGACAAAAAAAAAACAGGAAATAGAAACAGGTAAATCCTACCCACAACAGCCTCCTGCAGCAAGTGTTGTTGAATCTGCGGTGAGTCGCTAGTACTACTGAGATACACCAACAAGAACAGGCACTCCCAGTATCCCCACAGTGAAGTTCAGAAATTGCACACATACATACGCCGTGAGCCGCAAGTTTCCATG
Source organism: Trinorchestia longiramus (assembly GCA_006783055.1). Taxonomy (NCBI): domain Eukaryota; kingdom Metazoa; phylum Arthropoda; class Malacostraca; order Amphipoda; family Talitridae; genus Trinorchestia; species Trinorchestia longiramus. The sequence continues at coordinate 142,046 of VCRD01001382.1, forward strand.
ACGCACTGAATTGTAATCCCCTTTAGTACAATTTACCACAAGATCAATTAGACACAAAAAATCATCGGTCGAAACCCAGCTTCCAGTTAAGTGACTTCTTTCAGAAAAATTCGTTATTCGCTTTGGTTACGAATGATCGTGCTCTTCAGTGCTAAATGTAGTCTAAATTACACCTCGAGTAGCTGACTGGTCCACACGATTCTATGATTTCAATCGATACATATAAATACATTTTTCAACTTTAGATTTACTTCACGATATGTGAGGTCGGAGGCAAGAATGCAACAGTACGTGGTTATAGGGCGTTACAAAGCGCGAGGGATATCAGTAGCAGCCCGCGAGCTCGAATCAAGTAAAATAAAATTCACAGTAATATTACTCTACAAAAGAATTGTAGAAAGTGCTCAGGTACCTTTCTTGCACTTCATCCCTTGACAGACACTAAAAATCTCAATTTAACTCTAAATAAGCATCGCATTTTACCACAATATACAGTAACTTCTAGCTGTACACACTGACCATTCAGCAAATGCCTCATTAATATTTCTACTGGGTGATACAAAAAATGAATGGTATTGCGTAACACTCACACACAAAAAAACACTGCGTTCACCAACTCCCATAATGTAGTTTTTAAATGAAGAAGCATACTCTACACGACCAGACCCAATAATATTCTTATTAGGCGCCCCAAAAAGTTCTGGTCAGGCAGAATAAGTAATTCCAAGTAATTCACACGTTGGCATAAGTAATTCCAACGTCCACCTCACCGTACGCCGAGCTCTGGCCACTCAGTGAGAAGGCCTCAAGAATGCATGGCGGGCTGCAAAAGGTAAGGCTAAGCAATTTCCAAAATCCAGTGCCAGATCTCCAGCTATGAGCTCAAGGCTCTGGAGGCAGGGCAGCTCCGGCGACAAACAGCTCGAGAGGTCGTAGAGCTCTTATTATGCCACTCAATTTGCATAACACGCAAACTTGCGCCACAAAACAAAATGAAGGAGGCCAGTTTGCCTCGGAACTTTGTCGAGCACAGGGAACGGTTTTACAACATTGGGACCGTCCACTTGCAAGTAACGACTGTCATCGCAGAATTATCAGGAATGAGATCATCACATCGAGGCCCTCCGCAACACTTGAAAAAGACCGTGATTCAGGAACTATATTCTTTTATTAAAACTGTTCTTAACTTAATCTTAACTCGTACTAAGAAATATTCACGGTAGTCGTGCAAGCACTCATAAGCACGATGATTTACGGATGATATGCATTAGCCTTTAAACATGAGCATGAAGTTTCAAGGATGGAATCCTTGTTAATAGCTCTAAGTTAATAGCAAATAGTGATACATGTTCAGTGTCTGACTGAACAAAGAGTTTGTTCACAAGCAGCACACGTAACGCATTTCAGAATAGTGTTGTTCGAGTGGTGGTCTCCGTCTCTTTTACCCCGTGTTGAAAATATGATTTAGGAAAATATTCTGCCTTGCTAAAATCATCGCATTGCTGAACGATATTAGTTTTCAAGATACCAGTGATGGTGTTGGGCACATGTATGTTGCTAACGAAACCTGACGAAATACTTGAATCTGTGAAAATTTATAAAATTCATACAGATGTCGACAGTAACAATGCGATAAAATACAGGTCCACGGCATTTTGTCCAAAATTCCGAAACTAAAACGCTTCGACAGCGGAACATTTTTTTCAGGATATAATCTGCACACCAAAGCTCGTGTTCGCCGTCAAATTTAATCGGAAACTGAGATCACGCAATTGCGTCTAGATGTTCTTACTAATCAAACACACGCAGAGGTAGGCCAAAGAATTCCAGAGCTAGATCACCAAATTCCGGAGCTAGGCGAATGAATTCCAGAGCTGGGTCACCAAAGTCACGAGCTCGGTCACCAAATTTCAGAACTAGGCCACTGAATTTCAGAGCTAGGCTACTGAATCCCAAAGCTAGGCCACTAAATTCCAGATTTGGGCCACTAAATTCCAGATTTGGGCCACCAAACTCCAGAGCTAAGCCACGTAAGGCCATTTAGTGCCACTGGATAATTGAGGTGCATGTGCGTATTGATGCCTTTACGTTAGACGGCATGGGGCTTGGGTAGCAGCCCAGGAATGGACTAAACGGCTCTTTCCTGTTGCCATATTCTATTCTATTCTGGAGTGAAATGCAAGTGTTATATCCCTGATCAAGTAACTGTCTGGAACGAGGCGCAAACTCCAGACCTTGCAGCTACGAACCGCGCACTCTACCACTGAGCAACCAAGCCGCTGTCGAACATTCATAAGCTCCAATGTTTTATCTTAAAAACGTTGAAATCTGCGCGAACAATCATCCATTCCAAAGTCCGCAGTCAGAAAAGTGCCTGGTCCTACAGTTTTTAAACATGAGATTGTGAGCCTATACTGAATAAAGTCCTGTTTCTGAGCGAAAGAAAAAAATATTAGGTTCCTCTTGAATGAAGCTCTGTCAAGATTTGCATGTTGAACTAGGAAACACAACAAAAATAAATTAAAAGGTTTGTGAAATAAGAAACGCATTCAACAATAAACCGCGAGTTGAAATGCTCGACGCGCTGTTTCATGAAGATGCTAGCTAACATAGTACAACTAAATGTTATTTACGCAAGTCAGAACAATCAGCAAAATTTTCTCTGGACTGATGACTCCCTGAGCAACTAGCTATCTCATTCTCGTGTACTGGGCCGGTGTTGGGCAGTTGCGCCGCAACTTAGTTTAAAAAATTGCAATCGCAATTGCTGCGCAACTGGTACTGGCTGTTATATGACAGTTCTCTTAAGGAAAAATATTTTGGTGTGAACGTGCAGACATAGAACTTGGTAAGCACCAGAACCTCCACTCAGTACGCAACCTCCAACAGCACAAACTACACGCGTATTGTCTATACTCACACTGTCACTCATGACGTAGCACCAGGCGCTTCCAGTTCCATGAGGTCTTGAGGTATAAAATTACGAACTATGTATCTATCCCCCACGATGAAAATAATAATCACATTTAGTGTCAAGAAGAATGCATACTGCTTATCTACATAAAAATGCATTCAATAACAGCACATCTCTGATTAATGCACAGAATATAAAATAATAAATAATTACAAGATGGTTTTATAATCGACCTCCGACGCAACAGGTTCCGTAAGGAGGGACAGGCCATGTAGCAACTGCACGCAGCATACGCTAGTGGAGAACATGCACTGCAGACTGCGACACCTACTGGACTGTACCCATTGGACAGCACCCACTGGAGATCACCCACTGGATATAACCCACTGGGCAGCACCCACTCTCCTACTGCATTCGAAGAAGCGTGATGATGCATGGTAGGTAGAACAAAGCTTGCATTCTGAGCACAACGGATGTGCAATTTAAACTAGCTGTTTTACTGAAGCACAAATAGCTACGCAATACGTACACGTACGTTTACGAATGGGAGCATTTCTCATATTAGAAAAGATGCAGGCGATTGAACTGCACTCACTGGCACTCCAAATTACATCGACATAGTTCATAACCAAAGTTATGCTGAATCTTCTCAGTTGCTGTTTTGCTCTAGTTTTGCGATAAAGCTCTTTACTTTTACGAGCTCGTAACTCACAGAAGCTCAGACCCCTGGCCAGTCTCAAAGCAACTGTCGTCAGTTCACAACTTTGTTCACAGCCAGGCTTCTGTAACCATTTCTTCACAAGGTGTTCAATAGAATCAAAACTAAACATTGCTTTCAAATGCCAGCCACCAACAAACTAAGTTGACACTTCAAAAAGTTTTACACACGTCTTTCATTCTAGCACTAGCGAAACTTAATGCATCACATGAGACACTTGCACGGATAATTAACAATGAGAAATCTTATGAGCACGGGTGCAATGTACAAAGAATTTGCAATTCTTTGCATAGATTCCACTTAAAATCATTTTGAAAGCACTCAAAAAAACTTACGAACAACCGTATCCCATACAGAAGAAGGCAAAAGACAGCTGGTCAAACACCTGACGTCCTTACCTTGTATTGTACTTTGTTATCTAACTTGAGCCTGAGTAAGGATTCAGCTCTGTAATGTAACTTGGCATGGA
>VCRD01001383.1:4922-74170 GCA_006783055.1 Trinorchestia longiramus
GACCCGCCCGTGGGTCGTTTCGCAGTAGATGGTAATCAGCAACGACCCACCGGTGGGTCGTATCGCACTCAACGTGTTAATGTGCCCGAATTGAAAATTTGGCTGAAATGGGATAGTAATGATTCCAACTGTGGTTATTGTAGGTGCTGCTATATTTAATTGAAAACTTACAACAAATCTATGCTCATGAAGCACAGTAATACAGAGAAACATGAGAGAAATATAACTGTTGCAAGTACAAGCGTTGATATCGTGCACTTTATGGTAGGAGAACAGTCCAAGGGATCCGAAGAAATTGCAAAAAGCTAACTTATTCTTGCAGTATACTTTGCCGAACATGACCTACAGTAAGGTAAGTAAGTAAGTATACAGTAAGTAAAGTCAGTTTTTAGTAAATCTATAGCATATTAGGATTTTTTTAATTTTGGGGGATTTTTGCTGTATATGGGGGAATTTGTGCTGCAAATATGGGGGAAAGAGAAAAACCTCAGTGGCAGCCCTGGTGCAGAAACATTAAGCGTTCACTAGTATCAGGCGAGAGCCGGTTCCTTTTAGAGGTGTTTATATTCCCACCTACACTGAAAATACGCTCGCTCTCCACTGATGAGGGAGGGGCTGATAAACATTTACTTGCAAGCACTGATAGCAAGGGAAACCTAGGCTTATTTTCATGCCACCACATGAAAGAATTCACTTATTTAGGCAACATGTTTTCTTAGAACCCCATTTCCTCTTTCACAGATTGCAAAGTTGAATTATCTTTGCTTCTTGACGACTGTTTCTTTGGTGTATTTGTCGAGGTTCTTTGGCGCGATTCCTCAGCAGTTGAATGGGATGTTGATGAAATTTCAGTCATAAACTTATCAAAGTCCAGCAAATGCAAATCCTCTTCTCCAGTTAGTCCAGTTGGTTCATTGGCTGAAAACCCACCTTCGTCACTATCAGTGCTGTTGCCAGGGTTGCTGATGAGGAGGCTTCTACTTCTGTGAATCATTTTTTTGTCACACGACCAAGCTCCTCGGTTACGCTATTTAAGTTCATTCTAGCAGTATCATCAGCAGCATTTTTGTACACTGTAAGCTTGTATCTTGGATCAAAATACGCATCCAAGATAGCATTGAAATCTGCAAAATAATCCTTGAATCGTTCTTTCATCGAGTCTTTAAGAGCAGCAAAAGTAGATTCAAGACCTGAGTACCTGCATGAAGAAAAAAAGAACAATAGTGAGCTATTGGAAATATGTTTAAAAAATTAAGTTTATTTGAAATATAAAGGTAAATTAGAAAATAATTAAATCTGAATATGTATTAGTATAACCCTTTCAGTCATGACGGGACTTCTCAGGCATTTTTAATTTAAGCAGATTTTCAGATGCAGAGCAACACGTCTGTCTGTGTAAACGCTTGTAGCGCAGTGCAAGCTACAGCTTAATCAGGACAATGCAGTGACCGTATAATATCACAAAACATTTTTTTTTAAATTTGATGTTAAATATGTTGAAAAAGTTCTGATAATTGCATCACAGTACCGAAAGCGTAACTTAATAAGTACCACTGTTCTCACCTGGTACTGCCACACGCCTTCTCAATGAAGAGCTCCAAGAGTTTTATTTGTGGAATGATTTCTGAGGCAGTTGAGGATCTTTCACTCAGGCGGACTGTTGTGTTGTGGAATACTTTTAACAAGCTTGTCAACTTTGCGATTAGATTCCATTTGTCGGAATCAAGTACTGGCATGTTTGCTGTATCCATGAAGTAGCTGGCAACAGCCTTATTTTGCTCACACAAACGATCTAGCGTGAAATAGGTTCTGTTTCACCTCGTAGACATGTTTTGGATGAGTTTATGCTCAGGCAGCTCATGCTGTTTTTGCAGGGTGAAGAGATTTCCACAAGCCAGCGAAGAATGACTGAATTGCCCAACAATTTTCTTGCAATTAGTGATCATATTTTTGACTATTCTTTTCTCAAATAAAACATCATGAGTAAGTTGAAATGTATGCAAGAATTAAGCCATGCCACTGTGACCAGTATCGACAATGCCTTTTACCATATTGGCGTCATTATCACGAACAAGCACATGTACTTTATAGAATCGTATATCAAAATCAGAAATGACGCTCTCAATTACCTCAGAAATTCTGCTTGATGCATGAGAGCCAGTAAAAGGAGCAATTCGCAAAACAAAAATATTTCTTTCAAAGTTTTTGTTGATACTGTGCGCTGTCAGACTTATAAATGAATGGTTGGCATTTTTTGTCCAAATATCAGAGGTGAAACTTATGTTTTAGAATCATCAACTATGTTCTTTACTTTATAATGTACTTTACTATGAATTTCCGGCAGTATCGACATACTATGAACTTTTCCAAGAAGTACTCTCGGCTAGAAAACCCATAGTTAGGCTTTACTTTTTGCATCAAACGAGAGAAACCTATGTCCTCGACCACTGAAAGTGGTTGAGTCACTTGCTATCATTTCTCCAATAGCTATATGTATGGCTTGCGACTGATCACTATTGACGTCCAAAGGCTGCTTGCAAGCAATAGTTTCGCTGATGATCATTTGAGTTTCTTTATTTTAATATCTTCTGAAATGCATGCTTTTTGTTGCTTTTGGAAGAAATTGTCTAGTTGCCGCTTCTTATTAACTTTCTGTTCTTCTTCTTTCTTGAGATGCTCTTCTTTTGTTAAATAATTGTATTTGTCAGCATGGCTGCTGCTTAGGTGTTTTCTCAAGTTTATTGTGTTGAAGAATTTGCCTTCTCATCCACCTCATCAAAAAGATTTATTACATACAGTACATGTAGCTTTTGCCTCATTTGTTTCGTCAACAATAAAATGTTTCCATTCCATACTCCCGAGTTTGAACTTCTGTTACTGGTAAAGGCCGTGATAGCTCAGCACAAGCATGATACACCTACGACATTCGCGGTTCAACCGCCTGTAGCGCACTGAACTTAACCAGGGTTCGTGAATCACGAGATGCTAAGTCGTTTTATTTCTTTAATATCGAAGTCCTTTGAGGCATACAATTGAAAATTAATTTACTCGAGATATATATTTTACAATATTTAATACGAAGTTACGAACTCTGTAAAATAAATAATAGGCATTTTTCATTGGGAAAATTTTAAATTAAGTAGCATCCTACTAGCATGCGTTGCGTGATCTCAGGCAGATGTCACGTGTTCTTGCGTGTGTTTATGAATACGCGTACGCATACTCAAGCCCCTTTCTCTATGTAAATGAAATAGGTTGTGACAATAATTATTCTTATTCATGTTCAATCATAATTCTTGTTGTTCACCATTAAATTTAACTTTTATTATTATATGTGATGAGTAAATAAATTTACAGTTAACCCTCGTTTTTAAGCTTGTCTTCCGAAATTTTGCATCACCAGCCTCGTGAAAATAGTATAAAAGTGTCGGATCGGCTAAGATCCTTCACTTTTTTGGACGCTGATACAGATACCGATATTCGAGAAAAAGACCGATACTGCCGATACTGATACTATCAGTACATCTCTATTACACGGATACCTTAGAACCACCTTATTTTCTTTCTAGAACTTTCATACTATTCACATGTTCTTCGCACAAGATGCAAATGCCTGGTTTCTGATAATCTCATCACAGTACTAAAATTTATCACAGAAACTTTTTGACACTCATGTCTATATAGACGTAACCAACACAATTGGCATACTTTTGATCAAATGTGGTACAAGAATGGGCCAAATGGCTTGTTTATATTGCCTTATTCTACTATATTCTATTCATATCCAAACAGGTTAGCCAGTTGAAAAAACATGAAACCTCCGTAGAAAATAAATACTCTTATTAATTAAACGACAGATTTTAATTGTAGAAAGACAAGTGAACTGACAGGATTTTGGAGTGACATTGCTCTAATTGTAGGAATTAAAAATATTACATAGTGTAAACTTTTTATAACTTGAACTCAATTGTAAAGTACGCTTAATTATTATCAACATACTATGTCACGTCGATAATGAATAATTATCGAAGTAATTATCCGACCCAAGAATGGGCCCGAAGGTTCGTTCCTATAGCCTCATTCTATTCGATATCACCAGCTTGGTCGACTGGTGAGCGAATCTGCTTGCGAACGGGAAGACCCGGGTTCGAATCCCGCTGCCGACATGGTTGACGCGACTAGAAATACGGCATGGGACTTGGGTAAACAACCGAATAATTATCGAAGTAATTATCCGACCCAAGAATGGGCCAGAAGGTTCGTTCCTGTAGCCTCATTCTATTCTATTCTATTCTATTCTATTACTATTGACGTATTATTACTATTAAAGCCCTTTTTTATTTTAAACTTGTTTGAAATTCTAAAATATAATATTAAATGCTTGAGTTACTTCCGTACTTCATAGTAATTTGAATACTGTGAATTCCGATTCTAAAAATTGCTTTACTCAGCGATGCCAGAAATTGCAAGTTCGTGGCTCGGTGTCTGACGATACCTTCATGCTATTAAGAAAATTGAAGAAAGCAAGTCCTCAATCTATAAGACGCCTACAACAAATGCAAACCACAGTACAAGCTCACCCGAGTTGACATAACGATACCAGATGTAATCAGCGTTCAAATCCCATAAAATTTTCACCACGCTGAACCTAAACTTTGAAGCCCGCGGAAAGTGATTTCACAAGTTTTTTCGGAACACGTAGAATATTACGAGCATTTAAGGTGGTTTCAAGGGTCCGAGAATACCCACAAACAGATTGCAATGGACTGCAAAGCAAATCTCACCTTGATGATGGAGGTGGTGGTGCTCTCCCAGCACAGCACCCTCCTCCCCCAGCACACCCCTGAGGCACTCAACACCGTTCCATAAGTTGCCCACAGCACGCCAATAGAGTGCAGCCAGGTTATGCAGCACCCACCGAGGGCCAGCTTTCTGCCGGAAGCAGAGGTTAAACAATTTATCAACGCTTTTTCTCCAGCTTATATCAAGAAAAAGAATTAAGTGAACCTTAGTCAATAAATATGTAAGTCCTACCTAATTTCATTCGAGGGCAGTATGGTTTTTGCATAAAATTAAGGCATTTACATAGTTACAGATGTACATACTGTAAAGTAAGGGTTTCCAACCTTTTTTTTCGCCCCGCACCCCTAAAGAAATTCCATTCGAACCTCGCACTCGTTGAAATTTATATTTGCTCAAAGATAAATAATGCGAATTCCAAAAATTATTTCAAGATTGTTAATTAATTCATTATAATTTGTAAAGGAAATTACAAATGTAGCCCTGAAACATATAATAAATTAACATTGGAATACACCTCAAAAAATTAATTTCTTACATAAAATAAAAAATAACTAAGTAGTAAAAAATAGTACTAAATACTACAAGGACTAATTCTCAAATGCTTGGAAAATTCCACTTTTTTCAAATATAACGACACAAAATCATACACATGGAGTACATAACAAAGTATACTTTACAAAAATATTAATTTCCTTGAAATATGCGCAGGATAATATCGACATTAGTACTTCCAAAAGATTGCTAATAACTTTTAATTCAATGACTTTTTTGTTCCTGTTTATTGCCTGTAAGCTTTTCAAAACATGGAACATAGTTACTTATAGGAACATGCAAGTCTCTCATGACATTCAAGCGATTCCAAGATTTTGTCTTAATTGACAAGAGTACTGAATCCTGACTCGAATAAGTATGTTGTTGCAAATGGAATTAGCCCAGCCAGAGCAGTTTTGTACAGTCTAGGAAGAATGTCCAAAATCGAGCACCAATACTCTTCCAAAGTGCTCGTCTCAACTGCATTTTTAGAGCACGATTACAACGCAGTTCTACAAGATCTTTCAGCTCTTCCTCATCCGGCATTTTACATAGCTAAATCGGAAGAGTATGGATTCATTTTCCATTCATCAGACTTTTCCAGTTTCCTTGCTCAAAATATCGATCAAATTACTTCAACAGCACTTCCAAATGAGCTACGATTCCTTCACAAACACTGGGAATCAAACTTGACGATTCATCATTACCAACTATTTCTTCACCTGATGAAAAATTTGATAAATTGCCTTTCTTCACTCGCCGGCTCCCCAGAGATAGCTTGTTTTTGAAAGTATGTAGCTTTTCATAGCAATTGACTATGTTTATACTAGGCAGTTCTTGTGAAAATTCCACGTTTTAGATCTGAACAATTTGAAATTATTCTCACGATGAATGCATTAATCGGGGCATCTTGGTGAAAATGGTAAAAATGTCCGATTTTGGGGTTTTGAGTTGTGATTCATAGAGTGGCAAAAATGGGGCACGATCGTTTGTAGATATTGATTTTCTCATTCCAAAACTCTATTTAGTTTTGTTCTAGCATGAAAACTGTAAGAAGACATCTATTTGGGTCAAAAATACAAAAAATACCTTATTTACTCCTAAAATCGACATTCTTTTTTAAAAAAATGAGAAAAAGTACATGAATTAAATGTGATCTAAATCCAATTTTATCTACTACGTTTCACTTAGTTTCATTTACCATGCATTTCAACTTTTCACTAGAATACCCCCCTTATATATTCACAACGAATTATTGAGTTTTAAATAAGTACTTTTCATTAATACATACAGAAGTTCCATTCTGTGCAAACTCCTATGTTATCAACCGATAACATGGTCCAGATAGTACCCGTTGAAGTTCCCTGGTTTAAAAATGATAAAATTAAGGATCTACGAAATAAAATGCATTTTTCAGTTTTACCCGTTGTACTATCAGAATTTTTTATGAATATATAAAAAACTTCCATTCTATACCTTATTTACCGATAACATGGTCGTGTAGAAGAAAGCTAATAACGGAAAAAAATTGGGTATTTTATAGTAATCCGGAGCCTTTGGTATCCTCAATACAATGCTTATAATATATGCATACCCGTGCTGATTTTAGTTCAATATTTTTTTTCAGTAATAGATAGGAAGTAATGGGATGGATACACACAGAGATATAGAGAGATACGGTGCCTATTATATATGTAGATTCATGCCTTGAAGTGATAAACTCAGCTCATTCATACGAATAAATTTGCCACTCAAGTACGCTAAGACTTGCGAGAATTCTCACGAATGCAACTCTTCATGAAGATCAAAGTGACTTTCTTCCAGATATACTTTGATTTCTTCTCGAAGGTCGAAAAAGTGCGTTAAAACTCTACCACGTTAGAGCTAGCAGACTTCACTATGGAAGAGTACAATTGAATGTTTACTTCCAAGATCCTCACAAAGTGACTGGAAAAGGCGGTGATTTAGAGCACGGTATCTAATCTAATTGATGGTCTTCACAGAAATATCAAGGACTTTCTTCAATTGTGGAGGCAAGGTTCCAAAGCACTACGACGAAGGAAACAGTGAGTACCTTGTAAGTGTGGAATTTTCTGTTCCATCAGTACAAAAAAAAACTGATATATTTACCAGCATAGCAGGAGCATCATCAGAGCATACAGAACCAATAATTTTAACATCTAATTTGTTTTGTAAATGAGTTTTTCACAGCTAAAATATATGTTTTCCTTTATATATCTTAACCCTATTTATACATCGCTTTTTTCTTACAGAACCACGCTTTTAATATCTTACTGATATTGGGTAATCTTACAGCTCATTGAATATCCTATCTTCACATATTCCCATAGGTATGTTATGATTCACTTACTTTCTACTTCGAGTCTGTACTCTCGGCTGCTTTCCGCAAAAAAAACATGGTGTTGTATGTAGCATGTGTATTCCTTTTATACTTCATCAGAGAGTCCAAGACATTTTTTTGAAACTAGATTTGACCTCCAGTGATTCTGACGGAAGTAGATAGGGTACATCACATCTGAGTAACGTGTTATTAAGTGCGATTCATTTATCTAGATTTACTGATAACTATTGTTTTATTTTTTCTTCTATTTAACTAAACGACTTCTTGGCATTCGCATTTTATTTATTGTTAGCCATTGGACTAAATCAAGTAGATCATTTTTTTTATTTCTTCGTTTCATAAGTTCGAATTTTGAGGTTCAATAAGTTATTTTGCTAAAGTTTGTCACATACATGAAGTTGACTTCAATTCACTGCATGATTATCCCCTCATGTCTCTTGCTCTTCCTGCTCGATAGTTCTTTGAGAAATTCAAATATTTTGATCAACTAGCTCACAGTTCTGCATCTTAAACTGAAAAGCAAGGTTTGACAGTTCTCGCTAGTCCACCCTCGGCAAACCATGCCAGTGGATATGCCCTTGCAACTACAGAGAAAAAACAGAGCGTAATGAACAACACCACACTTTTGTCGAAAACGTGCAGACAATCTCGAATTCTCCCGACATTACAGTCCAGGAATACATGAATTCGTTAGCGCAGAACTTTGTTGAATTCGTGAAAAGTTGCCATTCTCTGCATTTATTTTTGAAAATTTAAAATACCAAACAGAAAATACACGCCTATTCACTATGCCTGGGTAACGATGCACTCGTTATCATTAACGTACCAAGCCATAGTTAGGGAAAGAAGTGAAACAATGACAGTCTTAGTCATTAGGGCATGAACAACGAAAATGGACAATTTTTTGGTTGGTAATTTAACTGATTTAACTAATTTTGAGCAACCAAAGAGTGAAAAACAATCTTGCATCGCTGCAAAAAAACAAAATTAAATTAATTAACTGCTTAGGAAATGACAAAAAAACTTGCACTTGTTCGTGCCATTCTATGCAAGGCATAATAAATACCAAATGAAAGAAAATTGGCCTAGAGACTAACTTTTTGCAGCGCAAGTGCAACTCTGTGGCCGGCTTCCTGCAAATCTCCCTTGAAGCCAAATTTGGAGAGGTAGGTGGAAGCGCGACTACAGCGGCCCACCGACACGTCAGCAGAGCGGAGGCGCTCCAACATTGAAGGCAGGACGGAAGGAAGGCGGTCGCATATAGGCAGGTGACGAGGTAATGGGAGGGGCTCTTCCAAACTCTCGCCAATTTCCTCCGACAGCAATCGCTTCACACTGCAAGGACGACAAAATTAGTGTGTACCATGTTAAAGTGAGTTAAGTAGACTGTGTTAGGGTAAACTAGGCTACACTATTTTTGAGGTGAGCCCGGGTACACAGTTAGGATGATCTACCGTGCATATGGTTATCGTTGATAATTACTATTGACAGGTCAAGAGGCTTCATACGACTAAATATGGACACAGGATTAGAGATTAGCCACTGTACACTACAATTCAGGTCAAACGTCAGCGTAGTTCGTATGAAGTGATCAGGAACACATAAGGGGCAGTAAGCCGCCATAAGATGTTTTGACTAACAAACTAGAGTACCTCTCCAGTCTAACTCGCCAGTGCCAAAGCCCCTGAAGCAGGTAAACTAATATCATAAATGACTTGAAACTTCAAAAAAAATTTGCCAATCCTGATTATGACCTCTCATACATATGTAACCAACAATGTCAAGAACGAATAAAAATTCAACCAGAAGCTTGAATTTTATTTTCATTTCTAAATAAACTATTAATCAACATTTAGTTTCACCACCAATACACAGCAAAAGCACGTCTGATCTATAGACTACACAAACCTACGAGAAATAAGATTAACGAGCAACACAATTATACACAAAGGTAGGAAGGTTGAAATATTTTATTAATCCCTCAATAAAAAATCATATCCAAAATTGAATCCTGAAACTAGACAGCCTCGCGCAAGCAGCCACGGAGGGTTCAACGTTACGATGCAACACAAAATGTTTTTTGCTCTCTTCTGTGCACCCTTGACGATGAAATTTTACCCTTTAATTAGTTACGTATTATTTTACTCAGCGTAAATTTTGAAAGCTGGTGTGCACATACATACAAACTAATGGCAGCCACTTATTTCATCCTTCACTCATTTTGGCCCGTAAACTTTTTATGTAAAACCCTTCAACTGAAAGCAAAAAATCTAGTGAATTTACGTATTTTATCGAAATAGATACACTGTCGACGCCGATCGTAATTATGGGCTTTCATATTGTATGATACACTTATATGTAGAGGCCATTTTCAGATAAAAAAAACCCTTTTCAAAACAAGAAACTAGTCCTTCCTCTATACAATTTATTAAAGTATAAAATCGCGTTGAAAGACTGCATGTTGTTGTCAAAGCCCCTTATCGGTTCATAAGATATTTTACAGTATACTGACGCACAAATATGCATCCATAACACTTTTTCTTTTATGATACTATACACATTTTCATGTAAATTTAGAATCAGTATAAAGGATGCACAGGCTTCAATGAATTTTCTTCTCTCAGATGAAACTGTATTTTTTATAATTTGGGATGAAGATTTCAGGAAAAATTCTTGGCAGGTATAGTTTTGACAGAAATCGCAAATTTCTATCTGGTAAGTGAATCGTACATTTTCCCTGCTAGTTTTTTGCTCTGATGTACCGTTCTGAATATGCGAACTCGTTTCAGTTGTGTGCATTTGCAAATGTCAAGCCTTTCCGAGGTGATATTAATTCGTCCGACAGCTGCTGCTATAACCGTGGCGAACAGGTAGTGAAAATGCAACAGTGGAAGATCGCAGACTTCGTTCGAAAAATAGTTTGTATACCTTGGTGTAAGAGTTAGAGACCAAGACAAATCATGGGTCCGTTTCTAGTACGTTCAAATTGCATTTAATAACTCCGAATGTGGTCTAAGTGCAAGGTGACATCTTTTTATTTCTGGAAGTACCTAGATGGAAAGAACCACAAAACCACAGCGATGACTACTTCTTCCGTTCTTACAACATGTAGGATCATAGCTTAAAATACAAGACATGTTGTTCTCGAACCATGTTATCTGTACTGTCTTATGCCCTCATATACCAGAAATTCTCATATATGCGTCTCCAGGTAAGGTAACCGATCCGCTCGCAGCCTTAGGAATAAAGTCTAATACCAACTGGGATGATTTGTTTTACGGCGACGGCTGCGATGAGCTCCAGCCGTTTTCTCAATCAGAACTAACGCCTTGATCTAACCCAGGGGTCACCAAACTTTTTTCACAGTGGGCCGGATAACTGAAAGAATGACGAGCGCGGGCCGCATAATCATTCTGTTTAATACTTGCAAGCCAGAACGAAAGCTCTGGGAAAAAAGACGAAAAACTAAGTTAAAAAAAAGACGTCAGTTCAACGTCGACGGGCCTGGTGAACTGACGTCGCTGGCCGGATTCGGCCCGCGGGCCGTAGTTTGGTGACCCCTGAATTCTAACCTAAGCCTGCCTCTTCCGAATGAGCCGGCTCAGTTGCCAGACTATTGACTCTAGGAATACGAGTCATTGCTTTACAACTTAATTCTCTTCGTTTCAAAATGAGGAAAAATATTTCGTGTCCCACTTTTCCCAAGACAGCGAGCTTATGTTCTGTTCAGACGCTCCCGGTTGAACACAAATGTCTAACATTCATCGTAAGACAGAAAATCGAACTCTTCATTGACTCGTCAAAAAGTAGTCCAAACTCCGTCTTGCTTCCCAACAGCAAAAATTAAAACTTCAAATCGGCAGAACATAATGTTCATTTGAAAGAGCTTTAGTCTTTATAGTAACGAAGCTCAACTACGAGGAATACGAATGAAACATTTGTGGCGATCCGAAAGTGATCTCTTTGATCCTTGGTCAGCAAGGTAGCTGTACCAAGTAACTTTGTTTCCTACCCGAATGGAACAGCGTGCTAAAGCCAAGCCATAGATTCAGGAGAGGTCAAAAAGGATTATCAGTACAAGATAAGAACAAGCACGGTGAATTTTTAGTGTACCCAATTAAAGTACCCTTGCCTCCAGTTCACATCAAACTCCGCATCACGAAGCCGTGTGTAAAAGCCCTGGATGACGTTGAGCGATCGCTTGAGAAATCTCTTAACACGTTTGTTGCGATGCGACCCACCGGTGGGTCACTTAGGTTAGGTTCTGTCATTTTTTCAGATCCTTCTAGTGACTATGCGTACAAAGTGAAGTTTTACACCAATCAGGCAATCGTAACAAACGTGTTAACACGTTGACTCCGAAGTGGTATGTATGTGGGCCACTTAGGTTAGGTTCTGTAATTTTTTTCAGACCCTTCTAGTGACTACGTGTACAAGTGAAGATTTACACCGGCCAGGCAATCGAAGGCAACGTGTTAAAGAAGCTTAAACATTTTTTTTTGGCAACCAGAGAACCTGACTTCAAAAACGTCATGGGACACATGCTAAAAAAATACCTTATGGTACTCAATGAAAATGAAGTTTCAACTTTGAACTCCTATCTTGGCTCCTAATGAGACGCTGTGAATGAGGAACAGAAATTATACAAACTCGTATAAATAAAAGAAATAAAGCAAAAATATCAGTCAGTGGAATATCAACATGATGGACTACCGATGGATGCTGCAAAGGGATCTTCTGATTGCAGTTCACAAAAGGAAAAATTTGCAATGGAGTTTCGAGGGAAAAAAGATTTATGATTTTGTGGAAGCTGTAGAAAAAACATTCGAACATCTGAAACTCTAAAAAACATCAAAGTATTTTCAAAGAGGCCTGCGTTATCAATGAAGAATTTTTAAATTAGAATATTTAATACGTACTCTGATCATTGTTTATACGGAATTTACAGTAGAATAGAATTAGGCATTGGATGGCCCATTCTTTGGTTGACACCAAGTCCCGTGCCGTAGTAGTACATGAAGGCAGTTTACGCTGGAGCTTTAAGGTGAATTCGTGCCTTTTGTTAGCTTTCAAAGCATCAATGAAGTAATTCGGTGTTAGCTTCATTAATGGAATTCCAAACGGCATCATTTTAGTACTAACAATTCTCACCTATAGCATGATATCACTATGTACTTTACTTCATTCACGCCTCAGTGTGAGACGCAGAGTTTGCCCTTTCTTCACCCAAAATTCTGTTCCAACATTTTCATCAAGGGTTGTTCGGTATGTGTCAATGAAAACCAAAATTTGAATGCACTTTCAGGTTACCTCGCGTACACTGTAGCAACATTTACCTACAATGAACGGGTAATAACAGGCAATAAGCCGGCGGAGACATTGCTGCCTTCCCAACTTGAGCTGTTGACCAACGGATTTCTACTTACGTTGCGTATAATACATGCCAACGTTCATTTTAAGTACGCTTTCCTTTTAGTTTCAGTTAGCCGCTGCCTTCCTGCAACAAACTGCTTACCATGAATCTTGATAGTGAAACAATCATTTCACCATTTCCAACGCATATTTACTCCCCTACGTTCTTGATAATCGACTGACAACTTTCAACAACTAAATTTTGCTTGCATCCCATAATGAAAACATTTTTTGAACTTCCATAAGGGAATAGCATGTTAAAATTTAAGGTCATCACTAACATAGTTGTCGTACGTTTGTTTTTAGGTACTCATGCTCTCAAAATTTTTCCTAATTACGAATAATGGTATTCTTAAAATCAACACGAAATTTAAACACCACAGCGAAACGAGAAAAAATTATTATTTTCCCAATTTGCGAGGTATCCAGAGCCCACAGAAAGTCATGCGTTGGCAATCCCACATACGTACCCACAGTCGAGTCGAAAACAACAATCCTGAGAACCCACCACGTGACAAAAGGTTCTCTAGACATCTGTAAGCTTTCTCCGGAGTCCACACCTTTTGCTGAACGTGAGACTTGAAGAAAATTAATTATCCTGAATACACGCTCAACTGACTCGTACATATTAATATATTTGTACGTAAGACAGTGGGACTACGGCATAGGACTTGGGTATCGACCCAAAAATGGGCCAAACGGCTCGTTCCTATTGCCTTACTCTATTCTAAATTATGTTTTTGAACCTTCTTAATTAAAACTATAAACGTTTTAATTCCGATTGAGTATAGTTAGAACACACCGACCGTTTTAATTCACGGTATGAACGGACTTTTACCACGCAGAAATTCCCCATTCTAATAATGTAAAATAAATTGAACTCATTAAACTTTCTCGACTTTACCGCACTTACGATGTCACAATCGAAATTGTTCCACATCAGACGAACTAAATAAAAGAGGATCAGAACTGACGTTGTCATTCAAGCCGGAACCAGCATTTTCATTGAAATATTTTATAAGTAAAAAACTTTAATGTTTTACCACTGAATTATCTCATTTTACACGGACCGTTCAGATTCTAGGACTAGCTTTTTGAAATTATTCTTTAATCAATTACTTGCCTTAATAACAAAACAAATTACGATCATTAATCTGTACTTCGACATGGGGGTAGCCGTTTAACGGGATGGGATATTTTATAATTCTATAAAATGAATGTTCTTACTTCTCCGTTTCCTCAGTACTGAAGTCTGATAACAATAAATGTGCATGACCTATTAATTTCTGCATCCATGCTGGGCTCTCATGCATGGCACCACAGCATCGAGCTTTGTTATCACCTGTGTCGATCCCTCAATTATTTTTCAGAAAATGTACAGGTTTACCACAAAGATCCGTACAATGCACACACGAACACGTAGTACCTACCTCCAGAGCGCGATGTGTTGACAGTCACTAATCTCTCTAACACATTTCTAGAAGTCCAACTCGGCCTTCCTGTCACTCCATTTTTATCAGACGGCATGGGACTTCTGCATTGAACCAAGAATGGGCCAAACGGCTCGTTCCTATTGCCTTATTCTATTCTATATTCTACTCATGCAAGAGCTAAATTATAACAAAACTATCCAGGCAACTGATATTCATCTCAAAACGTCTTTCGTTTCTTGGGCATGTGGTCAACGAAATAGGCCCTCGCGCTCTACTTCATTCGAACAGATTTCAATTAAAATAAAATGGGTAGGGTACGATATAAGTCAATTGGCTTACTTGAGTTTAGCTAATGGAAAAATATTCGTCTGATATGCAGTTTCTGGCTTCGTCACTTATGGGTAAAAAAAGTTGAACAATCACTTAACAACAATCCTTGAGCCTTGCGACTTTCTAAAACACAGCATACTTCACACTGTGAAGTTTTACCACTGGAAGCAACGCGTGTTTGACTCCAAACATAGTAAAAAGTCATAAAAGTATGAATGATCATTGAGTTTTCAGACCTAAATAATTATACTTCTCCAGTACAAAAGCACAAGAAACACTCACAGTAAAAAGACTTCGGTAGATACTTCGATATACAACACGCGTTCTAAGACAATTGAAACATGGTGATTTAAACAATGCAAACCTTTCTTTCTTTATCAAGCACAGTTCGGAAAGTTATACATCAACCATTTATACATGTTTTGCATTGAGGGTAAATAGCTCAGACGGTTCACCCAAATACTAAGAGCTATAATGTATGGAATAGTAGTAAACTTGACTCGAGCTAAAAAATGTAACTGAATAGAACAGAACAAGGCAATAGAAACGGACAGTTTGGCCCATTCTTGGGTTACTAGTCAAGTCCCACGGCGTCTATAGTATAGACATCGATTACGCATGTTCACTGAATCACGTAAGCCAATTCCGTCACTTACATACACTTCACTCACGCACAGGCATTTTAGTCACGCACTTTTATCACAATCACACAGTGGGCCCACGAGTTAGGGATAAAGAATTACTACGTTATTATATTGCAGGGTTCCTAATCCAATATTGGTCGAGACGATTTTTTAATGCGTCCACAGTGCCGATAGAAACTATATTTTCGGACTGCTTTTTCCAAATTGAGGCAATTTTTACGGAAAAGGAGTATATGGCTTGAAATGTCTTGAAGTTACTTGTTATTTATTTTTGGCCGTTGTTCCTGGTTCGTACGTTCCGTCTCTTTCAGAAAGCCCTTCCAGAGTAACATCGTTAAGGCTGTTAAGACATGTTGTTCCACAATCTTATTTGTTCAAAGCAGATAAGTTCAAGCTGTTAAAAACATTGTCATGAGATTTATGATATATGCATAAGGTTTCATGTATCGGGGCGATGTGTAAAGCATAGGTTTTCATGTATCGGGGCGATGTGTAAAATGTATGTATCGACAGCTGCGTTAGAAGTGTGGGACTACAGGACAGAGTCGGTACAGCTGCGTAAGCAGCTATTTGACGGTCAGCAAAGCTCGAGAAATATGCTGAGCTCCACAAGACTTTGACTCATAGGCACAACAGAGCGGTTGAGTTATGGAGATTGAGACGCTGCGACAGGAATTAGAAATGAATAAAAAAAAAGGGTAAGCTTGTATAAGGCCATGAAGCGAGAGAAGGGGGGACTTGGGAACTAGATCTCGGCGACGATGTAGGGTGTTGGAACGGAGAGCAACATCTAGGTCTAGGGCATAGGGGAAATTAGGGGCACCGTGATAAGAGGGAAAATTAGTGGCTTCTTTAAGGTGTTATATTGCGAGTGTTAACATTGTAGCCCATCATCAACAGCGAATCTCCAGCGTAAGGGCAAGTTCAATATTATTATTGTCTATGTGATCGAGATTGGCGGCAGGGTAAAATTCGTAAGTTGTGAACGCACATTGATTTAACTAAATTTTCCGTATGCACATTTAATCATTCTGCTATTAAGTAGGTAATTAGTCCATTAATACTGCACTGCTTAATAGGATATCATGTTCTTGGTTGTACGCCAAAATGTGGTAGATGACTCACATTTCCCATCTCGTGAATTTACAATAGCATATATTAAATCTTGTGTGTGTACTGTTACCCTCATCTTGCCATTGAAAAGAAGTACTGAGAATATCTTTTAACATATCATGTATTCAGAGGATTAGAGTCCCTCCTAGTGCGATTACGTGTGTATGTTGAACACACTTTAATTAATTGTGTAAATAACACGTATCGCCACAACATCGTTTGTGGCTGAGGTTGCGGAGTTCTGGAATTATTTTCGTTGCTTAACGCGGAATTCTCTCCAATTTACTAATATCTCTTCGTAGGGTAGGAGACGAAGTTGAATTGCATATTCCTTACGTTGCCGGACTAGTTCTTCATAGAGCAGTAATGTAATGTTCTTTGACTTGTATTCAGAGTATCGTGCAATGAAAGCAAGAATCGTGCTCGCGTTTCTGACGCCTTTTTCCACTTTTTTGTCATGTTTGAAATATTCAATGATAATGAAGCCTAGATATTTTTGTTGCTGTACTGCTTCAATGGGTATATCATTCATCGTGTGTTAGAACTACCGGTTATCTGCACCAACGTGCATTACTAAACATTTATCAATGCTGAAGCACATTTCCCAGGTTTCAGTCTATTCTACAAGGTTTGGCAACATAACTTCCTTTTTTCAAATGAAATACCTCTCAAAAAAGATATTGCTGCACCTTGTAGAAGACAGTTGAGGTCTGTTGTGATAGTTACTGTCTCTTTCGGCGAACACTTTGAGACAACAGTTTCGTGTCATTGGCGAATTTGTTGATTTTAACGATGATTAACACGTTGACTCCGAAGTGGTACGTATGTGTACCACTGAGGTTAGTTTCTGTAATTTTTTCAGATCCTTCTAGTGACTATGCATACAAAGTGAAGTTTTACACCAATCAGGCAATCGGAGTCAACGTGTTAAGACGTCAAGGTCATTATGCTCGCATATGCGGTTGACTTCTCCAAAGGAGTTGAGGTTTGTGAGACAGCTACGTTTTTCCCTGAATCCTTGCTACGTGCCAGTAATCAGATCTTGGCCATTAAGGTGATTTCTTATACAGACTTAGGGTGGTCTTTCTATTGTTTACTGATGGCAGATGTTGGACTGATTCGACGATATTTGTGTTTGTTCCCCATTTTGAAAATAGAAGTGATATTTGCCAGCATTCATCCCTCCGGAACACTCCCAATTTGAAGCCACCAAGTGAAAATGTTCACAAATGGTTCGCTGATTACTTCGGTATTTTTTTTAGAGTAGCCGGGGAGCAAAGTCGTGGATACGGTCGACTTATTTGGGTTCGAAATACTGAGCTATTTTTCTACCTTTTACACTGAAAATAGGTCATCTGACCGGAATTTCTGAGGATTTAAAACACAAGGTTATGGAATTTCAGTTGTCTTCTCGAGTAAACACTGGAGTGGAGTATGCATTAAGAATTCTGGCTCTTCTTTCGTTGTCCTTTTGAATTGAGCCCTCGGAATCGATAAGTGGTCCAATTGGGACTTTTTTGAACCGCCTGTTATTTAAATATTCGTACGAGCTCTTTGGGTTAGTTTTGACTTGTGCTCCACCTGCAACTTGTTTATTCTGCTCCGTAGATTTTATCATTTTCACTTAACTGCCCTGCAAGTATGGATATGTTCATGAAGATTAGGTTCTGTTTGATATCGATCAATTCGTCTGTGTGACTGTTTTGGTATTTATGAGGTATTTAATTTCTTGTGAAATCCAACACGGGTTATTGGATAGCTTCATTCGCTTTGTTGGGATGTGGTGCTTTTCAGTGGTTGCAATTTTTCCTTTAAACAGCATGTAGACTTCGGTGTTTTTACTTCTCATCAGCAGTGTTGGACAGTAGTTAAATATATTGTACTTAAATACATTTGCGTACTTAAAAATGTATTTTTCACAATATGCATTGAAATAAGTTTTCGTCCAAGAAAGACACTTGAAACGAGTTTAAACGTCGTTGTAACGCAATGGCCCTATCACTACGCCCACATCCTGACAAGAAGTTGAGGATGAGTTCTCGTGAGTGGTTGCAACTGCTCTGATTTTGTAACCTGTCAGAGGTTTCAAAAAAATCTTCAGTTAGTTGATGGACCAAACGTGCATGACACGAGATTGGCTGTGACCACTCTTCCTTAGTTCAAGTTGCGATGGGTGGATAAAAACATAGCGTAGGACGACGAGAGCAAAGTGACGACTGAAAAATTACCACAATTTCTGCCACAGTATTTCAGTCTGCAAGTTTCGCCAATGCTACAGCGACAAACTCGACGTCGTCCGTAAATAAGTACTTCGGCTTCAAAAAGAGAAGCTTATTTAGCAAATCCTCAATTGACATACAGGTTATGACGTAGCTCAACGACAGTGACAAGAGAACATTGAAACTTGAAACGGCATCTCTTATTACATATTTTTTCGTTTAAACGTTGCAGTCTTCTGCTCCGGATGAGATTATTCTCTATTGCTAGTTTAACGTTAACGTTAGAAAAAATTTAGCGACACAACTGTTGATCAGTTGATATTATTGCGTTCAAATGAAAACTTTTAATTGTTCTGTTGAGGTTCTGAGTTTTGGATGGTATTTTTATTGTGTGAGTTCCTTATAAGAATTCAAAGTCTAGCAGGATAAAAACTAATACATGACTTTTATATTCTTTAATATAATATATTACTAAGAAAACACGATGCACTTTGATTAGGAGTGTGAAAGCTTCGTCTAATATAATGTCGCTCTAGCTGAAAATTAGATTCTTATAATCGTGATATATGAAGGTCTCCTATTTTCAAGGATATAAATTGGAGAAATTACATTTTGTTCGATTCATATAATACATTCAATGTTTGGTTTTTAACTCTTTAGGTTAATATATTACAATCAATAGCGTTGTACCTCCATAGCCGTAGCAAAGGCGTTTCAGCAAGGGCAGAGACAATTTTTAAGGAGCAAAAATGAAAGAATGAAGGCTATAGATTACGAATCGTAGACATTCGCGCAGGAGGTCAGGTCCGAGGCCTCCTCCACAAGAGATAAGGAAGGAGAAAACGGAGCAATCAGGTCTACCAACACACAACTAAACCTATAACAGACTCGTACAACCAACAATGGTTATGCTGAGGTCGGAAGCTCGATCGAATTTCCGTCGATGAATACTAAATTTCCATGGCACGTTGACGAAGACAGACGGGTCCCAAAAATATATGACAAACCATCCCCTTATTTATACCTTCCTGGGGACTTTTCAGGCAATGCATCTCAAAGGAATGTATCTAAATTACGTCTGTATAAATACACTCTATTCGATACAATAACTTAGCGCACCGTCACATAGGCTATTTATGAGAATATTGCAAGACAGTGAAGGCAGGATGTTACGGAATGTTATTAGTGTTTTTTATAAAATTCAGTGATAAATGATAATTGAAAGTAAAATGATACTTTCAACATATTTTTCACTCTATTTTACAGGTGATTCATAAGCAGTAAGGGTCGAGCCAAATTTTTAGACAATAATAATTGTTCGTCCTGCTGCTCGAAATTCTAGTCGTGTTTCAATTAAATTGAAGCTAGTTTCCCGTACGACAATACATCGCATGTACACTGTAAAGTGGTGTCAAGATCACTGCTATAAAAAATTATATCCTAAAGTCTATTAGGTAGACTCATTCTACGAGTATCTTGATTCTTCAATACGTAAATTTAGTTGTAAAAGAGAAGTACTTACTAAGGTGTTCAAATACATTTAATGCATTTAGTATTCAACATATAAATACACTGGAAAAATGTAATGCGTATTTAGTATTTAAATACATTTGAACGATGTACTTCGTATCTAATTACATTTCATGTATTCAGTGTCCATAACTGTTCATCAGTACCTAGAAATCAATGTTGCCAAGCTCCTCTTTCATTACTTCGAAGTTCACCTGTTTGTAGTCTGACATTTTTTGTGTCCTTATGTTAGTGTCGAGGACTTCGATCGCGAAATCTGTCATATGGTGATCACCGATCTTGTCCATAACTTTTAACCCAATGATTTTAAGGTCAAAGGTCGTCATGGCGAGGTCAAGAATATTGTTTTGGCTAGTCGATTCGTCAAAATGCTGTTGTGAGGAATTTGTATTTATGTATATGATCAATGACCTTAGATCAAGGTGTTCGACTTTGACCAGTAGCTCAGTTCATGTACGGAAAGTTGAAGTCTCCAATGATTAGTGTTTCGTAAACAGCATTGAGGATATTATCAAGGTAACTACAGAATTCGTCATTGTCAATTGCTGAACAGGTTTAGTTCCTGTACAAGAGTACAATTTTTATGGTTTATCTTAGATGCGGCTCGATGGCGAGATGTAGTATTGCTATTTTTTTCCGTAACTCGTTTAATGATTTTGGTTACACCTTTTCTTAAATGTAAAAAATTAAACCACCACCTCTGTTACTGCGCGAAGGGTTGTCGACATTGTGGTTAGCGTACCCTTCCGATGAGACTTCCGCTGGATGTTTTCCATTTAGATCTAACCATATTCCATTGATAACTTTGATGTACGACAACATTAATGCAATGGATTATATTTTCTGTATTTTCGGCAGGACAATTAGTACGTTGCCAACCAATATCTAGTTCTATATTTTGATCAGTATTGTTAATTTTGATATGCTCGCCTGTGCCACGTTCATTTGTTGATCGGACGCCTTGGGCGGTTAAATTTTGTTACTTCCTTGTTCATCATTGGTGTCTGAAGTCTGTGTTTCATCCTTAAAAGGGTTTATTTCTGTTACATTCAGATCATTGCTGTGTTGATGATGGTGAGCGAGTCTGCTTTCGAGCAGAAAGACCCGGGTTCGAATCCCGCTGCCGACATGGTTGACGCGGCTAGAAATACGGCATGGGACTTGGGTAAACAACCGAATAATTATCGAAGTAATTATCCGACCCAAGAATGAGCCAGAAGGTTCGTTCCTATAGCCTCATTCTACTTTATTCTATTCTATAGTCTTCAGGATGTCTAGAGTTTTGTGGCTTTCCAAGCGTTTCTCGCAGCGCCAGAAATGCCTGCTGCAGAGCTGAGTTAAAGTTTTGGCGTCGTGTCGGGTGCGCTGCACGTTTCCCTGGTGAAATGTAGCGTTGGATTTTCCGTGGTGACGTTTAGTGTTAGGTACGTTATATGATCACAGTTTGTATGTATAAGAACGTATTATAGTCGATCTCTTATTACTTTCCGCGTCGTCGATGACCGTCTAATTCCTGTACGGGAGAGTATAGACGACCGAGTTTTGTAATGTATTTCCTTGTTGGTGCTTTGTAGGTACTTTCAATTCGTTTGTTGAATTTTGTATACTGCCAATTTTGTCTTCCTTAGTAAAGAAGGCTAACTCATTTGCAATTGTGACTTCAAAATAATTTTTAGTGAGCTAATATGCCTGAGTCCTCTAAGCTTCTGATCTTGGCAAAGTGTAGGACTTGAAGTTCTTCTATCAAGTTCATTCTGAATTATCGTTGAAGTGTTCTCACAAGAAGTGGCATCCGTTTGTCGAACGGTAACAATGGTCAATAAACGCCTCAGTCGCGCTTGTCCAACTTCACTAAGATGGATTCCAACTTTTTGGAAGAGATCATGTCGTCCGATGTATTTGGACGTTAGGTTTAGGTAGGTGACTTTTCTCTCTGCAAATTTGATTCACAACTTCATTTATTACTAGAATCTGAGTTTTCATTCGTGTTCTTTATTCGGAGAAGAATGTTTGTTATGATACCCTTCAATTTACCTAGTATCATACTTTACAGATTAAAGTTTGAAAATGTTGCACGAGTTTAGGGTGCTGATTCGTCATTTCGTGAGTTCCACAATGAACTACGCCTACGTCTTCCTGCATGCATTGTAGTTCATCAGATAAGTGGGTAGCTCCCACCAATCTTTTCTCAGGTCTGCATTGACGACACATACTACATGGTAACTAATTGAAGGAATACATACATAAAGCTACTATTTCAATGAACGGTGTTCTGTGAGAAATAGAATTTTGTTTTCATTGAAACCGAACGTGGTACAGCAAAACAATTTTTAAATTTGAAATCGACATGGGAAAGTGCATTAAGAAAGTAAACATCTTGGGTATCTTCAGCATCCTTATCATGGAAATTCCAAGCAACTCGAAATTGCAGTATTATTACAGCTAATTAAATTTGAAAGAGCATGAAGCATAAAATTCATCGAACACATAGGTACATCATGGTAAATTGATCTCAGCAAACACAAAGGTTGCTTTCTGACACAAAAGTGGAAAGGTGGAATGAAAAGGGCAGGAAAGTGTTTTGTATTATGTTAAAAATTTGAACCTTAATTGAATAAAGTGCTGAGGCAAATTCCCATACGGAAAAAATAGAAACAACTATGAGAAAATAGAAAGAGATGAAGTCAGTGGGGACAGAAAAATACGCTACAGATAGAAGGGGATTAAAACCATAGGAGTAAAAAGGGGACTGGGTGACAAGTATAGCTAAGGACAAAAATTTAGATCTGTCTGATGGAAATGAAGTTTCTATGGCTTTCTATAGCAAGTTCGTCCTAGTACATGTATTGTGCAATCCACTGACACTACGTCTGAGTAGTTGCAGCTTCATGGCCTAGTTTTACACTAGGTTTAATCCAACTTGACATAGAGTAGATGTTTTGCAGTGCAGGAGACGTGTCAGGTCTGCGTATTTATGTGTTCGTTTATTACCTTAAGGATTGAGTCTTGTTATATGGCAGTTCAAATGGTTATAGCGAGGGTGATAAGTCTGCATTGGAAATTATCAACGTGGTTTGATGATATTAGTACTGAATTAACAAAGATGATGGCAATAAATGGTGTACGAGTAAATATTCAGATAGCACAATGGGTCATGTCTAAAACAAAAACAGTGAATTGCATGTGTGTGGAGATAGTGCGTCTATTTGTTATGCATTGAGGAAAGTTTGCTTCGCTCCTGTTGATTAACAGTTTAGTAAATTTCAAAAACCCTACTCAGAAATTATAATTAATATAATTGTATGGCTCGATATGAATAAATCGAGGTGCTTTGTTATTTTTGAGAGTGTAACCGAGTGCTCTTATAGCTGTATTTGTCTTCTAGGAAAAATAGTGTGTTTGATCTGTTGAACAGGCATGGGTCTTCGTAATTGGAATAGTTTATTCTAGTTGGAATGAGTACTGAGCTTACGGTGATGGATCCCCATTGCATGTGTACAGTTATGGATAAGATCTCTGAGCGGAAGGTGTCATATAGCTCGAAGGATTGCGTTTCGCAATTGGTATAAGACATCCTGCGCGATGTTCGTTCTGTTTATTTAAGAGAAATGCATCATTGAATATTTAATACGTGACTGGACGTGGAATTCTTAGTCTTGCTAGTCAGTTCCACAACTGTATTGTTGGATAATGGTTAGTTTATGTAATCATGCCTGAGCTATGGTGTTTTTTTCAGCATCCAAATACAGTGTTTGGCGCCTTAGAAGTACAACGTATCATTTCATGCGGTATTATTTTGAATATTGTTTAGAATTTGACATGTTTTCAACTAGTCTAGGAATATTTGTGGTACAATATAAGATACTGCACCGCGAACTCGAGTGCTTTGCGCCTGTAAACTAGTTTTTTTTCTAGTGCGCGTCTGTGTACTAGGTACTCGAAGGGCTATCCGGTATAAGTGAGTCACCAAAATCGACTACGAAAAAATTCAGTTGGAGTGTGTTTATTTTCATATTATAATTCATTATCCATTTGATCATTATTCGCCTTTGTTTTTTGCTATTGGGCCATTCTATGCCAAATCACCTAATGGTCCCCAGGTGACACGCTTGGATTTTCCTGAAACTCCCTGAAAATATTCATTTGTGCAAATGACGAACACAGAAAATTTCAGGCCAAAAGTCCAAGCCGTTTTAAAATTACGGCCGTTCCAAAATAGGGCTACTTCGCCGTTGCACGCTGACGCTGATTTTTCTCATTTTCAAATGATCATATTTTTGGATTTAAAAAACTACAAAACTGAACATTGCAACCTAAGGTAATTTACACACAAGCTTTCAGAATATGCAATCAAATACTGTGTATATTTTTTCTTTTTGAAGATATGGGCACCCGAAAATGAAAGTTTTCTCTAACGGAAGCGATTTTTTCGATTTTTAGGTATACCTGGTGCCCGAATCACTGATCTGAGGATACCCAAATTGCTGACACATAATCTTTACACTCAGTTTATAACTCCCTGCAAGCATAGATTTATCAAACAATCAGTATAGGTATGGCTAGGGTTCAAAGTCAAATCAGCAAAAAAAATCGGAAAAATCACCTCTTTGGCAATGAAATTTGTAACACAGAATTATATGTAGCTGACCTTCACATGTTTTAAATTTCACTGATGTGACTTAACTCCCTCATAGTAAAGCAGTGTTTCAAAGAAATCCACAAATTTGATCAAATGACGCTATTTTTCTGTAAATAAGTCTTCAGTAGGTGTAGAAGGGCAAAAAAAATTAAACCTACTTCTTCCACGCGAATAAGTTATCTATGATAACCTTTTTATACATAATAATTATTAGAAAGTTGTAAAATTCATGACTTTATTCATCAGGAACAGTATTGTATGGCTTGTTTTAAAAGTTTTCTATAGTACCATGTGCACACTTATTGTACATTGACATTACAAAACTACTTTTATTCATGAGCTTTTATTCAACTGCTTTTATTCTATTGTTTACAGATTGGTGTAATAGTGTACATTTTGTGAGCTGTGTAAAAATCAAGAGTTAAAACATTGAAATTGAAGCATCGAGATCGGGATGCAGTACTGGAACTGCACTGGAGGAAGGCATAAAAAATGTGTTGGAGAAATATTGGAAGAATTAGACTCTGACTTGTTACAGGATGATAAGAAGCTATCAGAATAGAGATGTGGGGTACTGTTACGTGATGACAGTACAGTGTGCTTTCACCATGAAAAGATATACATCTCTTGATAAGAATATACTCATAAATATTGCAGTGATCCATTCAAACTGCACAAGAAACGTATTTCAAGTAAGTTTGCTTCAATTTGGTTCGACAAATTATGGTAAATATCATGTCACCAGATCAGTTCATAATCATGGATTTACAAGTTTGTAGTTCTACACTTGCACTTAAAAATTAACATACGTGCCTGTACTTCAAGTTCCTGTTCAAAGTTTCATTGTGTAATATTAGTCCAGATGTTGTTCTTTACAATATTGTAAATTTTTGTTCCAATTTATTTTGCAGAGTCTCAGAGCCATGAATGAAGATACTGTAAAATAGCTTAAACTAAAACCTAGTCAGAAATTGTGTCCAACGTGTGATATCAAGTATAAGCAGCATGAAAACATATCTTCCTCAACCGACACTGATGAATTTGAACCATTGAGTACAGTCCAGCAGTCATAAGATACCAGTTCTTCAGTTTTGGGATTGTCTCCTATAAAATCTGTAAGAAAGCGGGAGAAACTTGGTTATGAAAAGAGGAAAATAGAGGACATTTAAACAGCAGCTACACAAAAAGTGGCTAAACTATTGGATCTCCCAACCAGTGAAATAAGTTCTACAAAAGCTGAGCCTTGTGAGAAGTGTGAAGATGTTGGGTATAGTAATATCCCTGTTAGAGGATAAATGCAAAAAAGCCAATATCAGGAACGAATAAAACTACCTACCCTTGTTCCAGCCAGTTGGACTATTAAAAAACCATAGCTGAGTTCAATGTTTCTGAAAATATAGTAAAGAGAGCAAGAGAAGTTAAGAAAAATAAGGGAATTCTAGCTGAGTCAAATCCAAAAAAGGAAAGGCCTTTAAGTACTGATGTGGTGGAAAGAGTGAAAGCCTTCTATCAATCAGATGAATATTCTCAGATGTGTCCGGGAAAAAGAAGCAGGCATCTGTTAGGACAGGTGATGGGAGAGTTTAGGTGCAGAAATGTCTCCTCCTTCTTAACCTCATTGAAAACCTTTAAAACAAGCCATACAATACTATTTCTGATGTATAAAGTCATGAATTTTACAAATTTCTAATAATGATTATGTATAAAAAGGTTGCCATGTATTACTAATTCTGATGGGGGAAGTAGGTTTACATTTTTTTGCCCTTTGACACCTACCGAAAAGTGTTATGTACAGCAAAATAGCATGATTTAATCAGATTAGTGGATTTATTTGAAACAGTGCCTCAATGTGGAGTTAGGTCATATCAATGAAATTTGTTACACGTAGAGGTAGGGTATATGTAATTTTGTGGTGCAAATTTTATTACCCTGAGTCACTTATCACGAGGTCAACTGACCCCTTGAAGAGGTGATTTTTCAGATATTTTGAGCAGGTCCGACTTTGAACCCTAGCCATACCTTTACTGATTATTTGATAAGTCTATGCTTGTAGGGAGTTATTTAGGTATGTGTATAGATTATGTATCAGCAATTTGGGTATCCTCAGATGAATGGTTCAGGCACTAGGTAAGCCAAAAATTGCAAAAAATAATTTGTTAGGGAAAACTTTCATTTCCAGGTGCCCACATCTTTAGAAAAAAGATAGTCTTTAATCGCATTTTCTTTAATCTTCCGTGCAAATTACTCTAGGTACCGATTTTCAGCCTTGTGGCTTTTAAAAATTTAAAAATATGATTTGAAAATGAGAAAAATCAGCGACGCAGCGCGCGACGGCGAAGGAGCCCTATTTTCGGACGGCCGTAATTTCAAAACGGCTTGAATTTTGGCCTGAAATTTTCTGTGTGCTCGTCATTTGCATAAATGAACATTTTCATGCAGTTTCAGCAAAATCCAAGAGGGTCACTTGGGGACTTTCTTGAAAATTAGGTGATTTTAATAGAATGATCCTATTTCGATTCAAGTTTCTGTGCAAGGGGAACGAATTGAGAGGTTGTTTCATCGTAATAATACGAAAATATGTCGCTGTTGAAACTGCATTTCAGTGATTCTGAGAGCATGTCTCAAAATCTGTGTTCTGACTAGTCATGGATCCAGTGCTTCCAAAATGAGTGCAGGAAGTTTGATGTGTTTTACTGGCGAGAATAACTGTGTAACGGAAGGTTGGTTGTATTTGCCTTGTGTTACTTGTTTTGTTATTTCTGGGCTAGCCGTAGTTGATACTCGTTATCTGGTTTGTCCTTCATAATACATTTTCTTTAAATGCTGTTACATGTTGTCATTCGGTGTGGAGATAACATGTTATCATGAACATGTTATCATTCGGTGTGGATTAATGAAAACCTTGTCTCAGTATTTTTATGCAATTGCGATTCGTGTGTTCTTGTGGTGCATATCTAGAGTGAAGTGTTTGGTACAACCGTATGTAGACAGGGTCATGTTTCAATGATGATAACTTTGAATACGAATGAGTTATTCTTCATTTTTATTACGCTATTAAGTCATTCAGTCGTTTTGTATTCCAAGTTTGTCGTCAATATATTGGCGTTTAATCATTATGTTGGTACAGATTTGTTTTACCAAAACAGTTCAGTTCGCTCAGAGGTCATGAAATCAGGTTGCAGTCAGACCAGTCATTAGAAGGCTAATGTTGCTTTTGTTGAAGTAAAATTATCGATGGAGACGTCTACCAATTACTGTACTGCGATACGGAATAACACTTTCCAGTGTTTTATTGAAATCGATGAGCTTGGTTACGGCAATCATTTTTTATAGTTGACCGCAGAAGGCAAAGGAATAAGGGTTTCGTGGTGAGCCGTTAGGAGGTTTATAAAAGTAGTGTGGGTGGTTGAGTAGTGTTGTTGCAAATCAGAGGTAGAAACATGAGAGGCAGAGAACAAAGGAGACCATCGGTTATCGACCCGAATAGCCCCTCTCCTCTTGGTTCGGGCGGAGGTGGTTTTTGTGTGTACATAGAAATATTCATTACACAAAGTTACACAAAATGTGTACAAAAAACATACGATACCTGACGCAGAATAGCTCATAACAAAATTTAACCCAAGGAGGAGATGTTCCAAGGGCTGCGTCACCAACAAGAAAATAATACTGTTGTCTTTTTTCTACCTTTTATCCAACTCTTCGCAAAAAAAAATTGTTTTATTTTTTAAAAGAAAACCTGATCCTTGGCAGTTATTAAATTTGAGTGGAAGCCCTGATCTCTAAGAACCATAAGCAATGTGTTTTATTAACATAACTTTTAGCACAGGGCGCCCACAAACCTTCTCTAGTTGCAAGCACGTATAACATGTAACTTGTAACTTTATTGTGATAATCTTTTACAATTTCTACCTTCAGATGCATGATTTTGTGATGTATATGAACATTCAAAAAACTTAATGTGCTTCTCTTTGATTACTCAGCATACATTGATGTGACAGTCCAGGTCGGTCCAGACTAATGTTTCTCAACCGGGGACAAGTGGCCCCTAAGGGGCCACATGCCTTCGACCGAGGAACCACGAACACGCGCCAAAAAACTGTGAATACCTAACTTACTATAGGGCAAGGGGTCACGAGGGGTAAGTGACACGAAGAGGAGGGAGGCATCAAAGGTTGACAAACGCTGGTGACATCTCCGGAGTGATCATGCGAATTGCTTCAATGATTGACTTTTTAACTCAACTACGGTTGCAGTTACCGATGGGACGTAGAAGAAAAACGTCACGACGTATCAGAAAATGCATTATAACA
The DNA here is from genome assembly GCA_006783055.1 of Trinorchestia longiramus. Lineage (NCBI taxonomy): Eukaryota > Metazoa > Arthropoda > Malacostraca > Amphipoda > Talitridae > Trinorchestia > Trinorchestia longiramus. Next base: position 34,249 of record VCRD01001383.1, read on the forward strand.
GCAAATTATCAGTTTCTATTGATTGCGTGACATTCTTACAAACTTCAAATAGCACTGCATTATTTTGTGGGTGGAGTCCAAACATAAATTCCAGCTCGGAAATGTGTTCAAGTGTTCGTTTAGGGCCTCGTACGCTGTGCTGTTCGAAAGCTACAACTTCTGACCAGCTGTTTTCCATGAATTTTTTACACATAAATTTTATGCACCGTGGGGAGCAAAATAATACAACACGTTGATTAAATCGCCGGAGTGCACATTTATAGACCACGCACAACTACAAAAATTGGACTATATATAAACAATAGTATAAAAAGGTTAATAACATATCTAAAACCCACACATATTTAATAGAAAAAATATAAAGGAACATGTATAATAAATACATGAACAAAAGTTTACAACACATTTCAAGATATAAATACATTAATAGCTCGTTGCATAGCCCTTATTATTAATTAGGGCTTCGAGACGTTTATAGTAGTTCAATACAAGCCTTTGACAAGTTTCGGGCGTAATCTTATTCCATTCTTTAATGCAAATTCCTTTGAGTTCAGTGTTGTTATTGGGACCTCTCTTCTGAATCTTCAATTTCAATTTCCTCCACAAGTTATCGATCGGATTCATGTCCGGGGATTGACTTGGCTATTCTAAAATGTTTATCTTCTTCATCCTTAACCATTCCTTGGTTTCGTTTGCAGTAAGGTTTGGATTGTTGTCTTGTTGGAATTTCCATCAATGTTTCAATTTTAACAAACGAGCTGAAAGTAGGAGTTGCTCTTCCAATATTTCACAATATTTCCTGCCATTCATGGTTCCTTCAATGATGTGAAATTTACCTACCCCTGATAAGCTGAAACTTCCCCACACCATCATTGAGCCACCTCCAAACTTGACAGTGGGTATGGTGCACTTTGGTTTATACTCTTTGTTTTGAGGTCTCCAAATATGTTTTGTGCTGTTTCTCCCAAATAGTTTGATTTTGGTTTCATTTGACCACAGTACTGAGTCCAAAACGCTGCTGGCTTGTTCAAATGGTCGCTGGCATACTTCAGCCTGGCCTTGACGTGACGTTTCTGCAGAAGAGGTGTCCTACGAGGGGTGCGGGAGCGAAGACCTTCACGGTGTAGTGCCCTGCTGGTCGTGTGTTTGCTGGCTTCGATTCCATATGCCTTGAGATCATCCTTCAATTTTTCACGAGTAGTTTGAGACCTCTGCACTACTGTTCGGACCAATTTTCGAGCACAACAGTCGTTAATCTTCCGTGTACGGCCAGTTCGAAGCTTGCTGAGAGTCGTATTCCAGAATTTCCACTCACGTATTATGGGTCCAACTGAGGCTATAGGAACACACAGTTGTGCACTTATCTTCCAAAATCCCAAACCTTTATTAGGGAGCTCCACAATACGTTCGTGAAGATCTTGGCTGATGTCCTTATTCTTACCCATGCTTTCGACGTTTCAGAACGAGAGCTGCTGTACCAATGTCACGTTTTGGAGATGAACACTGACGAAATTTCGATTACCAAATAGTAGAATGTACACGAAGATTCTGGAATAATCCTACAATAATTTTCATGTATAATATCGAGAAAAAAGAAGGGTATTGTAAATTTTTGTTCACGTATTTATTATGCATGTTCCTACATATATTTTTTATTAAATATTTGTGGGTTTTAGATATATTATTAACCTTTTTATACCATTGTTTATAAACAGTATGGACCACAAAAAAAGTAAACCTAACTTTAAATGATAATTACTTTACAGTGAATGAAGATATTTTAGGTGTGTTATTTGCATCAAGTGCTGAGAAATGTTCTCCATAAAAATGTCAAGTCACATCAAATTGGTTCCACTTTTATCTCTCACCAATAACATAAATAATAGCGGTAAATATGAGTTGCACAGGGAATATATTAAGATTAAGACTGATAGCCAACTTCTAAACATTAGTAACTTTCGATTAAAATACTTTAGTTTCATTTGCTGCATTACACACAGATATACGTATCGTGGTTACAAAGCTTTAGGTCAGAGTATAAAGTACAAATCGTTTGAAATTAACACTAAAAGCTAAATTTCCAAATGACGAAGCACATCGTTAAGCAACTCACGAATGAACAACGTATTTTCATCAATAACGTCCACGCCGAAAGAAAGAATTTAAAAGAAGTTCAAAATGAATTCGAACAGAGATTTCCTGAAAGAAGCTCTCCAACCAAGAAGACTGTCTGGAAGACTGTTTATAAATTTAGAACACATGGTACTATTTTTCGATTGAAACCTCTAAGAACCAACGAAAACATTGAACGTGTTCGACTAGTAATAACTGAAAATACTAAGGTATCTAAAAGAAGAAATGGCACAGAATTGTCATCATCCTCCTTCCATAGAATTATTCGTAATGACTTGCAATATTATCCTTACAGAACTAAAGTTAAGCAACAACTTCTCGAAGGAGATTATCCTCGTCGCTTAAGATTTGCTCACTGGTTCGCTGAACACGCAGAAATTTTTACTAAATGGTTAGTGGTCGGAGATGAATTCGCATTTCATATGAATGAAACAGTAAATAAGCAGATCTGTAGGCATTATGCGCCGAAAAACCATTCTCCTGAAGAAAATACTCGAGTATTTTCTTCAGCATGGGTAGAGAAAAGGTGTCCTGAATTTCAATCGTCCTGAATTTCCTCTAGATTTGAAATAGTACAATGTGTTCTAAACTTATTAACAATCTTCCAGACAGTCTTCCAGTTTGGAGAGCTTCTTTCTGGAAATCTCTGTTCGAATTCATTTTGAACTTCCTTGAAACTCTTTCTTTCTGCGTAGACGTTGTTGATGAAAATGCGTTGTTCATTCGTGAGTTGCATAACGATGATCTTCGTCATTTGGAAATTTAGCTTCAAGTGTTAATTTTCAGACGATTTGGACTTTATTTATCCTCTGACCTAAAGCTTCGTAACCACGATACGTATCTCTGTGTGTAATGCACCAAATGAAACTAAAGTATTTTAATCGAAAGTTACTAATGTTGAGAAGTTAGCTATCAATCTTAATCTTAATATACTTCCTGTGCAACTCACATTTTTACAGCTATTATTTATCCAATTGGTGAGAGATAAAAGTGGAACCAATTTGATGTCACTTGACATTTTCATGGAGAACATTTCTCAGCACTTAATGCAAATAACAGACCTAAAATATCTTCATTCACTGTGAAGTAATTAACATTTCAAGTTGGGTTTATATTTTTGTGGTCCATACTGTATAGTCCAATTTTCGTTACTGTACGTGGTGTATAAATGTGCATTCTTACGATTTAATCAACGTGTTGTACTATTTTGCTCCCCCCCGTATATATATATTGCGTCTGAAATCATGTTACACAGTCACAACACCCTTGTAAAAAATTCCGGAACACAAAAGCTGCAATGTGGGGTGGAAGCTATCTTAGATTTCAATGCAAAATGAAACGAAGTATTATTAGAGAATGGATTCAAATGTTTTTCAATATATCTCAATTAGTTTAGATACAGTAACACGGTGAAATGAAAACGTTTTGTGAACATCTTGTGGAATCCAATTTGTACTACCAGTTAACCTGCAACCGCAGCCGATGAGTACTGCTCATTAGGGGCTAAACGTGGTTCTTCCCTGCTAGTACACCTGTTTCTGTTGACCTACGCGGTGGCGACCTGATGCTGAATTCCCCTTCGCACTGATACCCCAGCATTTAATCTTTCACCGACTAACGGTAAAGGGTTAAGAACACGGCTGTAGGTGACATTACCCAGAGTAACCGTCAGGCGGTAAACGGTTAAGCTGTTTTGTAAGTTGAAAGGTTGTGCTTGTGACGAAACTTTACTTGCACCTTAGTAATTAAAATATTCATTTGCTTATCTAGAAATTCAGCTAAAAAAATGTTTAGTTAATTATGTCAAACCACGCACAGCTTTCCTTCTTTCAACAGAACTGCAGAAATTATGTTCTTTTATTCGTTGCTTTTCTTACATCAGGAAAATTTTAACGACGCTAGAATAATTCGACAGAAATAATTTAGAGTGACCGATATTCTGCTTCTACGAGTAAGTTATATCACTGAAAACTTGTATTTATGCAAAACCTGAACTTGTATTTTTTGATCTCTAGCAGATTTTCTTTCAAGTGAAGTCGGAATTTTCAACAGATTATCTGTCAAGAATTTAACTGTGCGATCCTCTAAACAGAAGCTTACTTACTTGAAGCCCTTAACGCCAGGCAGTAAAATGATAGCAGGAAAGCTGTCCCACGACGGAAGTTCGGCCACGTCCTCGCACACCGACGTGTCAGGGGAGGCAGGTCTTCTGTCACTCCCACCTCCTCGTGCTTGTGAGCCGCTGCGGCCCACTACCCACCCGCCTCTTCAAAAAATGTCACAAACGCAAACAATACTTGTTTGATTCCCTTGATTAGATATTTGATCACCTAATACAGCTTCAGTACCCAAAATAAATTATAACAAAAGAATAGTTTCTACGTAATACTGCACTCGAAGTCGTAGAATTCACAATGTATCACGGTAAATAAATCTGAAAATAACTGAATGACCACAAAAATGGCAATAATAGTCCAAACCTGAAAATGAAATAATATAATCTAGCGAATCTTAGAACAAAACTTTTTGAGTACACGCGCAGTCATATCAAATATTATGAAGTTATCATAGATACGCCCACACAGCAACTTAGAAACACAGGAGCCACGTCATACACCGTCAAGACCATAGAATCAGTGCAAATAGCACCTCGAAGCTTGAAGAACCAGTAAAATTGAGTTTACTTTGGTATGCTGCAATGCTCTCGCTAATCCACCGCCACAATCCCCACAATTTGTCCGATTACAATCCCAGGGACCAAGAAGAGTTGTATTTATCAGAAGCGTTCATTGTTTATCTGACGCTGGTCATTCTCAAGTCTCACCAGAGATACTCTGGGCCGTACTATACACAATCCGAGCTACACACCATCTACCTCAGCTGCAGCCATTAGTCACGAACTACCCTGTGTTCGCATCTCAGGCACTGAACTCACCCTAAGTGATGCGGCTGCAGGCGGAAGACAGGCTGCACACTGGCCTGCACAGGCTGTTGGCGCAGGCTTGACAGTCGCATCGTCTCGCCTTGCACACTGGTCAGTCAATAAATCGATTTAATTACGTGCACCTCCGACTTACAACAGCAGGCACCAAACGGCCCCTAGACAAAGATCCAGAATCAATAAAAACTAGAAATAAAATAGCAAAATGCTAAGTTCATCGCTCTTTACTACTCGCTATAGACTACATATGCACAAAATGAAAAAAAATCTTAGCCAAAAAATTCGAGCAATAATTAGCTCCCAGCTAATATTTGGGCCACAAATGAGGGGACAAATGGACAAATATTACCTTTGAGACCAAAAACTCGGAACTGGAAACAGAGCCAGCACAAATGTACAAGGCATTTGCTTCCTACATCACAAGGGTGGTCAAGTATATGAATCTTCGCTCGGTGGGAGGCGCTCTAATCTTCTCGCCATAGCGCGTCTGCACCCCACGCTACCATTAACAGACAAGTTTGTTGGCATCAGTATTGTTTTCGTAAGTCGTTGATTTACGTTTATTGATTTCTAAATGAGATTTGTTTACTGCTTCCATAAGATACAACCGAATCATGATTATTCCACACGTACCTACAGACATCACACCACTACCGTTGACTTGTCACGTTCATGGTAATAAAAATCTAAGCTTGGTTGACTAAAAATGTATGCCAAATATAGTGGACTATGAAACACTTTGTTATAACGCACAATTCAAACGTGAACGATAACCAGTAACACGTTACTATTAGTCACTTCAGAATAAATATGAAATGATTTTTGAAAAATACATTGTATCTTAAACAAAAGCCTTTTAGTGGATACATCATACGTAAAAAAATTTCCTCGTGTATCGCAAGGAAATTTCTCAGGTTAAGTAACAAATTGCAGTAGAATGGAAATTGATCCAGTCGCCCGGGTGGACTGTCACACCTACCACTCCACAAGAACTAAAATGCATTATTTAGGAATTTTATACATAAAGGTAATCACGATTCTTAAAAGTGCACATTATGGCATGGTAAGCGAGGTGAACGTTACACTTCTTCTGCAATGAAGAACCAATGTAAAAAGACACGTTCAATAGCAAAAGTTTTGTAATATGGAATAAATCTTTCCATTTTTAGTTATTAAATATAAGAAAAACCAAGCTTTACATATACTAAAAATATAAAAGAACAAATTTACTTCCATAATTTACCTACATTCTTCCCATACGTGAACCCATTTTGTTTCCATACACAAAAAAAATGTCAGATTGTTATTAGTAAGTTAGTTACCAATTTAAATGGCTTCTGAAATTATTAAAAAGAACGTGTTATTGCCGAACTCTATATTACTTCCCGAGAATTGTCGAACTCTTTATTACTTCACATTACAGACCTAAAGTCAACATACAGTGGGGAGCAAAATAATACAACACGTTGATTAAACCGCTAGATTGCACAGTTATAGACCACGTACACTAACGAAAATTGGACCATATATAAATAATAGTATAAAAAAGTTAATGATATATCTAAAACCCACAAATACTTAATAGAAAAAATATATAGGAACATGTATAATAAATACGTGAACAAAATTTTACAATGCCCGACTTTTTTCTCGATATTATACGTGAAATTTATTGTAGGGTTATTCCAGAATGTTCTAATACATTCTACTATTTGACAACCAAACTTTCGTCAGCATTCATCTCCAATAACGTGTCATTGGTACAGCAGCTCTCGTTTTGAAAGGTCGTAAGCATGGGTACGAATATAAACATCAGCCAAGATCTTCGCAAACGTATTGTGGAGCTCCATAATGAAGGTTTGGGATATCGAAAGATAAGTGCACAACTGTGTGTTCCTATAGCCTCGGTTGGAACCATAATACGTATGTGGAAATGTCGGAATACGACTCCCAGTAAGCTTCGAAATGGCCGTCCACGGAAAATTAATGACCGTGCTGCTCGAAAATTGGTTCGAACAGTAGTACAGAGGCCTCAAACTACTCGTGAAGAATTGATGGATAATTTCAAAGCATCTGGGACCAAAGCCAGCAAACATACGATCAGCAGGGCACTACACCGTGAAGGTCTTCGCTCCACACCCCTCGCAGGACACCTCAAGAAACGTCGTCAAGGCCAGGCTGAAGTATGCCAACGACCATTTAAGCAAGCCAGCAGCGTTTTGGAACTCAGTACTGGGGTCAGATGAAACCAAAATCGAACTATTTGGCAGAAACAGCACAAACCATGTTTGGAGGCAACAAATCGAAGTGTATAAACTTAAGTTCACCATACCCACTGTTGAGTTTGGAGGTAGCTCAATCATGGCGTGGGGATGTTTCAGTTTATCAGGGATAGGTAAACTTCACATCATTGAAGGAACCATGAATGGCAGGAAAAAGTGTGATGTTTACGCCAATTTTTCAAAAGCTGTTATTACTTAGAGTGATTCAGTTCTTTTTTAATTTAAATAGAATTTATTTATCACACTAAGAACCATACTTCAATACAACCACCGTTATAATCATTGCAAATCCTTCAAACAATTTTCCAGACAGCTGTGTCCTACTCTGGTCAAAGATCGTTAGTTCACGATATTTCAGTTCTATAATAAAAAACTTTATTTATAAAATAATTATCATGGTCCAGTATACGTGACAACCCGAGAACACGGTATATTAATAACATGTAAGAACATTAATATATTTGTGACTACTACACAAATAAACAAACGGACAATAACTTACCAGTCGAGACACAGCCACCAGCATTTAGCTGTAAAAATTGCAGTATTTATAAACATCGCGCTAAAACCCGCAAAATATTTATAGGCTATTAATAAATTTCTTTGTTACTTAGAAAATAACATAGACCAATAATTTACACACCTGGTATGATGAATTATTTACCCAATAGAAGTAGAAAAACGCGAGAACAGGTAAAATAGACAGCCAACCGACCCACGCATAACACCACGTACAACACAACAGAAAGAATTTAAAACGCGCTTGATTCAACCGTCAGTTTCCCACTATAGACATAGAATGCACTGTAATACACCTTTACTTATTATGACTAATTTCGGTGTGTGCTATATATGATACAATATGCATTGAAGGGTTGTATATGAAATACTACGAAATACTTTAAATTAAAAAAATGCTAGTATTTGATATATTTAATATTAATTTTTCCGAGACTTCCATTCACCCCAAGGAGCCCTTCCATTCCCCCCAGGAAGGGAATTCCCCCTAGGTTGGGAACCAATGCATTAGAGAATGTAAATAAACTAAATTGCGCAAATCACTCATCAGCAATTCTAATTTGATGCTAACACTCGGTTGGATGTAAGTGAAAAAAAAATCGTTTTAATCTTCAAATTTATGACAAATTAGGACGAGGAGCACGAACGTGCTCCTTCTTACACAATTTCAATGATGATAGACTAGTGCACTATGTCAACGGCATCCAACCGTTGCCATAGCGCAGCAATAGCAGCCTTAAAATTATTCTTTATATAATATAATGACAAACTGTTAGCCATTAACATTCAAAGTAATCATTAAAATTCTTTACCTCCGTAATATTATTCAAATATCTTAAGCCATTGCCGTGCACCCAATTCCGATTAGAACGACATACAACTATTAAATCTTCACAATGTATTGTCAGTGGTGGAAAAAAGCGCCAGTTTTCTGTGTAGTTTGTGTTCAGCTACCTGTCAGCATCCTTCACTGCAAACTGGTTTATGTATATAGCAAGGACTACTATAAACAGGACGTGCACGGCCATATAGCTGACTACGCTAGCGGAGGCCAGTTCACTGAGCTGAGTGAGCTCAGTTAGTCATCAACTGTCACAGTGCGAGCTTTGTCGTTGTCTGTCGCTCGGCTTGAATCGGAGATTGTTGTTGATTTCGAGGCACATGGCTGCATTTCTAAGTGGATACTGTTTTTTTACAAAGTTTATTGCTAATTATATGTATTAAAAATGCCTAACAAATGTGGGGTTGTGAACTGTCGGGGTAATTACAATAAGGAGAACAGGTACCGCGTGTTTTGCCTGCCGAAAGAGCAGTCTGAGAGACAGAAGTGGCTTGATGTTATTCCACCTCGTGAAAACTTTGTTGTTGATCCAGACAAATTTTCATTTGTCAGATACACTGGGGTGCTGACCCACAATTGATCAAATTGCATGGTGGTTCTATGCGACCTGAAATCCCTCCCAGTATCTTCAATGTGACTGCTTCATGTCTGCCATCTCCAAAACCTGCACCTCGCCCGGCGAAAGTTAAAGACCAACAAATGAGGTATTTTCTTCAGAAGGATAAGATTACTTCATTTGATGCTTTTAAATCTGAACGTAACCTGCCGAAGCAGTATAAGAACTTGATTATTTCAAGATCGAAAGAAAGGCTTGTGTGTTTGTTCATGACCGACTATTTCAGTGAGTACAGCCTGTCAGTGATTTTCGAAAACAAGCCCACTTAGTGTTCCCCACTGACGTTCAGTGCGTTCCAGAACGGTATTAGTATTACTGTTTAAGACACTTCATCCTAACAATGGTTTGAGATCGTATACGCAGTCCGACGAAACTGTGCGCTTGGCAATGAACTATGTATGACATCCCGTTTGACAAAACAATCTAAAATATTGTCACCCTTTAAGCTCACACGTAAGCCTATGTCGACATCGAGAAGAAGTTGGTATTTTTGACGTCAGTTTTAACTTTTATCACAGAAGCAGTTTACCCTGAATAATTATTGTTTTGCTCTTCAATCATACCCAAAGTGTAATTATGAACAGCTCAGAGACTTTTTGGTGCTGCCATGCAAACGCAAGCTGCAGTACATCACTTCATCTATTAACAAGGACCAGGTGCTGAGGGAAACATTTGACAAAGTCCAGACACTGCAACAGAAAAATGTGTTTCTCTCGGGAGATGAAGTACAGGTTCGCCCTACTGTTTCATTTTCTGGTGAGTTGCTGAGTGGCATGGCCGAGAACAAGCGAGACTGTAAGGCCACTTCTATTCTAATCACTAGGTGATTGGAGTGCCACAGCCAAGCATCCTCTTGATAACGAGCGTGTCTCGTTTCTCCTTTTTGACACAGTACATCTGCTAAACAAATGGAGCTACATCTGCTAAACAACTGCATCCGCAACAGCTGGATCAGTGAGAAGATCAGTTTTGACAATGAAACAACGGCATTTACAGACGTCAAGGAACTGTACGAGTCAAAGAAAGGCAGTATTCTGACGACTACTACACTCAATTTGCCGTCAAACCTTCAAATTTGCTGTCAACCCCTCATAGAAAGACTAGCAGAAGAATGTAGTCCTTCTCCAGATCTCTGTCAAGAAGGCCTGGTTGGCTAATCGGTTTCCACAATAGTAGAGATTATTCCTCCCCAAATATGCGCTTCTGTTGCAATTGCAGGGGTAACCACACTGCAAATTATGGAGGTTGTCCCAAGATCAGGCAAGCTAGAGAAGTAGAAAAAGTTAGACAACTTCAAAAGCTCTCCTATAGAATTGCTGCGAGCCAAGTCTTGCATGCAGGAGGGACTTTCTTGGCGTAACCTCTTTCAGATCAAACCCAACGGTGACCCAATTTGGTGTTAACGTTCGATATTCTTCTCAAGCACAACCTCCACAACTTGACTCTGTTGGCACTCAGACTGTAGATGAACTCATTGCTCTAACATCTCCAAATGTCACTGTAACCCAATTGGTTGAGTTGTTGGCAAGAACACTCGCAGCTGCCACTCGTCAAGATGAGGATTTAAATCTGAAAGATCTATTATAATAAGAAAAATTGTCAGAGATACTTTCAAGTTTCAATTGCTGAACATTTCAGCCAACAATGAAAGACTGTCTTTAGCACAACCTCAACATAATGCTTAATGACCAAACCCAAGAAAAAAACACAAGACTAATGCCCAAATTATATCCTCAGTAACCAAGAATAAATCCCTACATACAACTGAAAAATATTCTCACACAAAGCACAGCACTCAACCCACAAATTAACCTTCAAAATGTCTGAAATCAAAGAACTTAGATCTTACAGTGGAATTGCAGAAGCCTTTCTAACAAACTGAGCAACTTTAAAATAAAATTATACTCCCTTAAACCCCATATTGCATGCCTAATTGAAACTTGGTGCACTCCTAGATCTGAACCAAGATTTGTTAACTATACAGTCAAACATAGACATAGAGCAGCTGATCAGGTTGGTGGAAGGATTGCAATTCTAGTAAAATCAGACATAACATTCACAGAACTTCACCTCACTCCTTTTAATCAAGGATTTCTAGAAGTCTTGGGTATAACACTGTACAAACAAAATAGTTCTTTGGTCTCAATTCTATGCATTTATAACCCCAATAAGACAATCACCATCATGGAATTCCTACACTATTTTGACCAGCTACTGCCCACCCACGTCATAGTGGGGGATTTTAATGCCCACAATCCACTGTGGGAACCAGTTAAGTCACCAAACACCACCGGAAGAAACCTAGAACAAATCCTACAAAATAATCTTTCTCTTGCTTTGCTTACTCCTCCTTACCTACCCAGTTACTTCAATGTCTATCAAAATTCCTTCTCCACCCTTGATCTTACCTTCCTCTCAGCTGTTCTACAATCTATTGCTTCTATGTCAACAGAGCAAGATCTGGGCAGTGATCATTATCCTATTGTTACATGTATTAGAGTAGAACCTTCATCAGTTAGATATAGGTCTCGCCCATCTTGGAGGTTTTGTAGTGGGAAGTGGGCAGACTAGACTGCTGCTCTGCAACATCCAGAAATGCCTGAGATATTAGATGTAAAACAGGGTTTTGATGAGTTTAGGTAAAACTTGATATCAGCCAGCGTTAAAACTTTTGAACAAACAAAGGAATACAGATCTTCCCGCTATAATAAAACGTGGTGGTCCCCTAGATGTGCAGAAACAGTGGAAGCAAAACGACAATCAAAAAAGAAACGGATATCCCAGCCTTGAAACACTAATTTAATGGTATTTAAACGTTGTCAAGCAGGAGTAAAGTTTGAAGTTAAAATTGCCAAGAAAGCATCTTGGGTCAATTTCTGTAATAAAATTAATTTTGAAACACCAATATCTTTGGAATGGACGCAAATAAAACGTCTTCAAACCTCTTTTGTTGAAAAGCGCAGCCCTTCATTTCACTGAACTCCATTTTAACAAACTCAGGCTCTAAAGCCAATGGGCTGGCTGACCATTTTGAAAAAACCGTTGGTTCCCCACCTACAACCCCACTCCCTCAACTTGTTTTGCTTTCACTTGCTCTTGCCTTAAGCAGTTCAATTCATTCTCCTTTAAATGAACCATTTACAATAGGTGAATTAGATAGGAGTCTGGCTTCCCTGAGGAACACTGCTCCTGGGTTGGACCGTGTGTGCAATGAGCACCTGAAAAATTTACCAGCTACTTATAAAAGATGGCTTCTCAACTTATACAATAGCAGTGTTAGTACGGATGTCATCCCAAGGTCATGGCAGGGTGCTTTAATTATTCTCATCCCTAAGACTTTGAAACCTTTAAGTGCTGTTGAGTCTTTCCGCCACATGTCCTTGCCCTCCTGCCTCCTGAAATTGATGAAACGAATGATAGCTCAGCGCCTTATATTTTATTTAGAACAAAATGGGGCCTTTAGAAATTCACAGGATGGATTCAAACAGCGGTTGTCGGCAGTCGATCAGGTTGCTTGTCTGGAGGCTGCTATTCGTTTAGAAATTGGCGGGAGAGAAATATTGTCTTTTTGTGGATTTCGCGAGCGTATTTAACACAGTCTGGTCCACAGGAGTCCTCTACAAGCTGGGTTCATGTGGAGTGCAGGGGCCAATTCTGCGATGACTTCACTCGTACCTAACTAACCACTCCTTGCAGATATACTTTGAGGACTCTCACTCCTCAGTAAGAAAAGATAAAAGCGGTGTTCCACAGGGTGGTATCCCGTCCCCATACTTATCAACCTAATGATGTCCGACATTCCAATTCAAAACGGGTGTAGTCGTGTGAATATGCAGATGACCTAACCATTTTACAGCACATAAGGACCAGCATGTAGCAATCGACAAAATTCAAATGCAAATGGATTCCTTTTATAAATGGTCGTAACAGTGGTGCCTTCAAATAAATTGTACAAAAACAAAAACCATGTGCTTCACTAAAAAACACTCCACTTCCTATTTTCTCGCACAGACCTCTATTTTTTGAACAAAAATATAAATATCTTGGAGAGATTTTAGATGCCTCTTCTTACGATGGGAACCTCAAAACAATTACTTGAAACAAACCTCCATCCCAATCCTAAATCTACTACAATCGATATCCCATAGGCACTGGGGTGCTGACCGCGAGGTGCTACTAAAATTATATAAAACTCTCGTTCGTAGTCGTCTTGATTATGGTGCACAATTATATGAAACAGCAACCCTCAGTAATCTCTCCAAGTTGAACAGTATCCAAAACCAATGCCTGCGCACTGCAACTGGGTGCCATAAAACAACTCCCACCACTTCCCTTTAAATAGAGGCAGACATTCCACCTATGGCTCTACACCGAAAAGAAATAGCATGCATGTACTACTGTCGACTGCTCTAGCTACCTTTCAATGTAGCCACTTCTAAGCTGGTTCAGAGGTTGAATACCCTTCAAATTGGTTCTTCCTCCCTATTGCCCACCTCCATCTCGTGTGCGAGAGCTATTTTTCCCAAAGTTGTCCTCCTAACTCCTGCAAATGCAGTTCCAGTAATTTCGCCACTTCCTCCTAGGTTCAGAACGGATGATTGCATTCTGACTGAATTTTTACCTTCCTGTGTCTTCATCAACCTCATAATCAGTTATCCAAACCTATAATGAACAAATGGATAAAAAGTTTGTAGATTACATAGATATATTTACAGATGGGTTGCAAATTACCGAGCCTTCTTGTTCTTTTTCAGCCGCGGTTGTGGTCCCTTCAAAAGGAGTCATACGAAATTGAAAACTTCGCCCACAAAAACAGGTAATAGAATGTGAACTGTATGCAATCCATGAAGCCCTGTCTTGGATCTCGGATAATTCTGGTCCCTCTGATAAATATGCCATTTTCACAGACTCATTGAGCTCCCTACATTTGATTTGTAACATAAAACCTAAATACTACATTCCTCTGGTCTACAATATACAGAACAAGTTGATTAACATTATTTCCTCTCATTGTATTACAATGCAGTTTATTCCAGGCCACAGAGGAGTGCCGGGTGAGGCTGCAGACAGTGCTGCTAAAGCGGCACATTTCCTGCGATACCGCACACTGACGCCCTACTCTTAGGAGGAAACCGCAAGTCTTGCATGTGAAGCATTTGGGACACGTTGGGACTCAACATGGCTGCAGCAAGTAAGGATAACCGGGAGGGGGCGCCACCTCGTGCAAATTTGAAACAGTTCTGGTAGATGGCCCTGGACCTCCCAAAAGAATCGGTCGGTTTAGCATACACGACCCAAAAGAATCGGTCGGTTTAGCATACACGACCCAAAAGAATCGTCGTTGGGCATACAGGTTTTAGGTCCCAAGTGTTCCGTTTCAATCAGATAGAAAATCCCAATTGCCCATGTGGCAGAGTAGAAACTATAGAACATGTGCTCTTTAATTGTTTCAACTATTCTGATGAATACGCCAACCTAACGAACACACTAACTTCTCTAAAAGTTCCTGCTTCCTTGAAAAACATATTAGGTGGCGCCTTCCCTGAAAATGTACAAAAATTGATCGTAGAGGCTCTTTTCCGATAATTGGAAAAAATTCACATTTTAGAAAATATATAGGATCAAATAAACGAGTTAACAAAAATCCAAAACCAGAATCTGATACAGTCTGGCTCTCACAAGCGTTATGCCATAACTCATTCTGAATGGTTGCGATTTACAGAAGCAAAAATAAAGACCAAGTAGACTAATATGACTAACCTCCGTTGGTACTAACCCTAATTTGTCAAAAATAAAGTAGAGTTTTAGAATACATACGGGAAACACTCCCTTAAGCAGCTCTGTTATAGGTTATTGTAAAGAGTTGCCACTTCTAAGAGGGGATGTTTCCTTAGTCTCTGACAATCCTTAACTTCACTCCTTCAGAGATATGCCCTCAAGAGTTGTTTTCCAGTGACCCTTTTGGTCAAATAAGATATTTTTGCCTCTTGGCTCCAAGTAAGAAACTCCAGGCTACGCCACCCATGCTGGACCTTTAGTACAGATACATCAACTCATGCTAGGCACCGTCTCGTGGATGCGTTAAATATTACCAGTAGACCTTGAAAGTAATATACAAAATATAGGAGAATAAAGTTGTGAAATGAAATATTGTTTAAATTGAAATATTTATAAAACATGGAATAGCAGAACCCTCGCCATCCTTTGCTAAATATTTGAACGTCTCTCTCTTTTCCAGGTTGGAACAAAGGAAACATTGTAAAAAAAAATTAACCTACCTTCCGACCTGGGACTACATGGACTAGTTTTTGAAGCCCAAAATAAACACGACAAAAAAAAAGAAGACAAATATGGAATAATTGATAGAGAAATTGGGCGATACCGGGTTATTTATCCGTTTGATCAACGTAAGGCTCGTGTAATGTAACTTTGAAGGCTGATCTCACCGAGCATTCGAAAATAAACATTGAAAATTTGTTCAACGCATATTAGTATACAGTTGTACGAAAGAAAAAACACAAATTGTTTCGTTGCATGATCACCAGCATCAGTTCTTCATGGCATGAACGCAACACATAAATAAGGACTACATCATTCACACACTAGCAACTTTCACATATTATAATGACCAACATGGCCTAACCTACATTACGTTAGGCTGTTATCATTGTTTACTTGCAAACAGTTTCTCAAAAATTACGAACTGCAATTATTGTCTCCTTGTTTTAGGTTAAACCAATAAAATAATAATTGAAGTTTTTGTTTCAGCTTGTGTAGGTGACTACATTTTATAATCATTTAGAAATAACTACAGTTGCCACTGTGCAGATTGATGAAAAATTTCTGAGACGTATGAACAAAGCAATACCCAGCCATCATTTCATGGGTGAACACTCATGCATCAAAATCGCCAAACAATTAAAAAATATCCTCAGCTGTTTCAGCCTACACGTGATCTAAGTTATCAGCACTGTAACAAATGGCTCACATGTTTTGAAAGCTCAAAGAGTTTGGAGCCAGTACTGTCGCAGGTGAACAACTCAGTGACGATAATGCTACTGAAAACGAAAAGACAGAGGCAGATGAAAATGAGTTGCAGCTCGCTGCTCAGGAAGAAAACACAAAATTTATGTCAACAACACTGATTATGAAATCCAATTCACGTTATTGAAGCATGTACGCTGTGTTTTTCATACATTAAGTCGTGGTCACCACCGCAGCCAAAATTAGGCTCGAAAATCATTAATTTTCAATGATTAACCATACTACAACGGAGAAATGTTCAGCCGTCTGAAACAAGTCGAGTCGTCTAAAATCTGCCGAGATAATAAAGGGAGTCAACAGTAGTCTGCAGTTCCCATGCACGAGATGGAATTCACTTCATGACGCCTTCTCTCTGCTACTGAAACACAAACATAAGCTCAATGAACCTTTCATCGCACTAGAGCTCCCAACCGTGAGAAACTAGGGAATAGAATTCGTTGATGAATGTATTTGTGTTTTGGAACCCATCGCTACAGCAATCGCCCACCTGCAAGAAGGCCATTTTATACGGACACTTACTGCCTACCCTTCTTACTGTGCAGGATAAAATCAACGAACTGAAGTCAAAGCAGTTAAAACATTGTGCCTCTTACAGGCAGTTTTTCAGTGCTTTCAAAAAAGGTTCCAAAAATACCTTCAGTTAGTTGATGAACCAGACGTTTATAACGTTATAATAGCTGTAACCACTCATCCTTACTTCATGTTGCGATGGGTGGACATCAATAAAGCGTGGAATCATGAGAACAAAATGACCACTAAAAAATGATCTCACTATTTCTGCCTCGATATTTCAGTCTGCAAGTTATGTCGATGCTACAGAGAAGGCCAACTCGACGTCGTCCGAAAATGAGTACTTAGACTTAGAAAAGAAGCGCTCACTCGGTAAATCCTCAGTAGACATCCAGGTTATGGCGTATCCCAACAACACTGACAAAAACATTGAAAGCTTGAAACATCATCATTTCACTCTAAAAACGTTTCTTCGTTTTAACACAACTTAGCCGTCTTCTGTTCCAGTCTAGAGGTTATTCTCTCTTGCTGGACTTACGTTTACCCCTCATAAAAAATAAACTTATCGACAAACCTGTGAAACGGTTGACATTATTGAGTTCTAATAGAAGTATTTAATTGCTCGGTCCAAGTTGTGAGTTTTTGAACGGTGCGTTCATTGTGATTTCCTTTTGATTATTTAAAGTTTAGCAGGGGTAAAATTTATACATGACTTTTATACACTTTAATAGAATCAACATCATAATAAAACGGCACGTTCTTCTTGAATAAATAAATTTATTTTTTGTTCGTTATTTCTCCTATGTTAATACAAAGGGATTACCGTTATATACTGGTAGTTAAATTTTTAAACTTTCAGGTATATAGATCCTTGACCGTTGGAGTTAAATCCGTAAACTTTCTGATTAGGTCTGAGAATCTGTTGCTTTAAGTTCTTCCTTCAAATGTATGACATTAAAACCCGTTATTTTTAATGGGCACACACACTAGTATATTATAAAGAGGACATAACGCACCTTTGTTTAGGAGTGTAAATGATTCGTCTAATATAATGTTAATCGAGCTGAAAATTGAATTTTTATAATAATGAAATACTGAGCGTCCTATTTTCAGGGATACGAATTGGAGAAATAATATTTTAGTCGATTTCGATAATACATTGACTTTAGTTTATTCAACTTTTCAAATTATTATATTAAACTAATGGAGTTGTACCCTCACACCCATTGCAAACGCGTATCAGCAGGGGCAAAGAGCATCCTGGAGAAATAAAAATGGAGGAATAACGATTATAGATTACGAATCGAAGAAATTCGTGCACGAGGTTCGGTCCGAGGCCTCCTCCACAGGAGAGATACGGAAGGAGAGAACGGAGAAATGAGGTATACTTATATACAAGAACTAAACCTACAACAGCCTCGTGCAATCAACATTGGCTACGCTGAGGTAGGACGCTCGATCGAATTTCCGTCGATGAATGCTATATTTTCATGGTACGCTGACGAGGACGGACAATATCAGTGTGTCTCTTTAGGTGCAGCTCGGAAATCCTATCTGTCCCTCCGAAGAACGCTAAGTCCCAAAAATATGTGAGAAACCATTCCCATGATTATACCTCCCTGGGGACTTCTCATGGAATGCATCTCAAAGGAATGTATCTAAATTATGTCTGTGTATATATATATATATATATATATATATATATATATATATATATATATATATATATATATATATATATATATATATATATATATATATATATATATATATACACACAGACATAATTACCCCTCAGAGTATATATATATATATATATATATATATATATATACTCTATTCGATAACATTCTTTCGCGTATCGTCATACATCGGCTATTTATGAAAATATTGCAGGACAGTATAAGCAGGACGTTACGGAACTATCTTGGTGTTCGTTTTTAAAATTAAATGAAAAACAGTCAAAAAGTTAAATGATACTTTCTACACTTATTTTATGCTCATTTCCACGTGATTTATAAGCTGTAGGGGTTGCGCCATATTTTAACCCTTTCGGTACTGACGGCATCTCTGGTAGCCGCAGTCATTTTTCGCCTATTAAGATGCAGAGCAACACGTGTGTCTGTGCAAACGCTGGTAGGGCAGTGCAAGCTACAGTTTGATCAAGACAATGCAGTGACCGTAAAACATCACAATGCATCTTTTTTAAAATTTGATGTTAAATATGTTGAAAAGGTTTTGATGTTCGCATCATGGTATCGAAAGGGTTAAGACAATAATTGTTAGCCCAGCTGCTTGAAATTCTAGTCGCGTTTGGATCATGGTGAAACTAGTTTCCCGTGCGACAGTACAGCGCACGTACACTTTAAAGGGGGCATCTTGGTGAAAAGTTTAAATGCATGGTACGACGAAAATAAGCGCAACATAGTAAGTAAAATTGAATTAGAACACACTTTATTTTTGTACTTTTTTTCATTTTTTCGAAATGTGGCGATTTCAGGGGAAAATAAGTATTTTTGTCTTTTCATCCCTAATCGATCTCCTCTTACAGTTTTCATGCTAGAACAGAAGTATATAGTTTGGGAAAGAGAAAATAAATATCTACAAACGATCGTGCCCGTTTTTTGACACCATAAGAATCACAACTCGAAAACCGAAAATTTTTACCAGTTTCACTAAGATGCCCTTTTTAAATGGGCACCAAGATTATTACTCTAAATCATTTATATTTTGACATCTATTAAGTACCCTCAATCTACAGGTATCTTGATTCTTCAATAGTTAAATTTAGTGTCAAGAGAGAAGTATTTACTAAGGTCAGGGTGACACAAAAAAGTGGGAACTTTTTAACAATCCAATAAAACCAGGAGTAATGGAAAAATATATTTCATTCATAGTAATTGAAACCTTAAAACATGCCATATAGGAAACACAGAATTTTCATTATTTAAAAATTACGTCCCGTAGATGGCGTCCTCCTGTATGCATGCATTCTCTAAATCTGCTGTTGAGATTCCTCATTGACTGCTGCAACATCTCAGCCGGGATATCGTGCATTTCATCCTAAATTCTCTATTGTAACTCATCCAGAATTCTTGGTTGAGTCGTGTAACCTCACAAGAAAAAAATCCCCTAGAGGGGCAGGGAATGTTACCAAATCTTGAGATCACACGGTTACCGAACAATTCTCGCACAGCCTCCAATGATTGCCGTGCAGTGCGTGATGTCACTCCATCCTGTTGAAACCAGGTTTTTTGAACGTGTGGAAAATTCTTCAATTCAGGTGTAACGAATGATTGTAACATCTCCACGCGACGATTCGCAGTGACCGTGACTGTGATCCCCTGTTGATTTAAAAAAATAAGGTTCGACGATCCCATGTAATGAAACACCACACCATACTGTCACCTTTCTCAAATGTAAATGGTGCTCATGAACTTCATTAGGATTTGTGTCTGCCCAGTAACGGTAGTACTGCCTATTCACGTAACCTGTGAGATAAAAAATGGGCCTCATCTGACATCCATAGCTTGCTTAGAAACTAATTTTCATTTTTTATGTGCGTCATCATTTCTTGACAGAATTCAAATCGCAGCTGGCAATCGTTTTCCCTCAGTTGTTGCACCATCTGCAGTCTGTATAGATGAAATTTAAACTCTAAAGTAACAATTCTGCCAATACTCTCTTGAGACATTTCAACCGCAACTGCTTCCTTACAAATTGAATGCCGTGGGTTCCGTCAGACAGACTCGCGTACAACATCAATGTTCAGGAGAGTATAAGCACTTCTTAGTCGCCCTGTTGGTTTCTTCTTTCAAGCAGATCCTATCTCTTCAAAGTTATCAATCCATCACTTTATCGCATGTTTTGATGGAGCAGCACCATGACGTCCTAAGTTGTAAAAACGTCGGAACTCCTCCCGCGCAGCTGTCAAACAATCACGGCTTCTATAAAACATAGTTATGGCTAACGCATGCTGTTACCCACTCCACTGATCAATGGTTAGTAAAAAGTGACCTTGAGCAGTGTTTACTTGCCCAAGGTCACTGCCCATGTGGAGAAAACATGCAACAAAACAATCTGTACATAAAGGAGAAGAGGCGGGTTTATCGCTAATTTGTTTATTATTAATCGTCAAGCTATGGAACTTTGTACATATATAGAAAAGAAAGAAAAAAGATTTTGTTCTAGGATATATTTTGAATTGTTTTTTTTTGTTTCATAGATATTTAAATTTCAAGTTTTTTAATTTTTTGCATTTGTTTATTTTCATCGGCTATATCTTTTGATCTAATTATAATATTGTAAATGTCTTTACGGTTTTCTCTAAAAGGCTCTCTGCTTTTTCTAAAAAGCCCTCACCCGAGTCTCTAAGTCAAATAATGGAGAAGTAGGCTTTAGCGCCCCCGATGACAAAGTTTTTCAGGAGAGCCAATTTTCGTTCGATGATTTTATTTTTTTGGAACCCGAAGGTTCCAGGGTCCTCCATAGGTCATGTGCTATGTTTCAACTGGGTTAGGATACTGATAGATGATGAGACGCTTCAGTACGGCAGAGTGTGAGTGTTGGTGTTTTTGGACGTGGAGTGCCGTGAAGATTAAAATCCGCCAGGGTTGTAGCTGCAGGAAGGTTCATCATGGGAGATCCTCTTCTTCTTTACTGGTGGTCCCTTCGCCGGAGACGTTTCCTTCTTTCTTGCCTTCAAAGCAGTTCGTGGAATGAGTCCAAGAGCCACAAGGGCGTGTCCACGGATATTCCCCAGGTTGTGCTGAAAGGCCGTGACAGTCGCAGCAAAAACAAAGCGCTCAAGGTAGGCAAACTTGGTCTTGAGGCCCGACCGCCAAAGTTTGCTGTGGATGGCTCATTCTTGTCCTGCGTCTGGTTGAGGAGGCATCTGCTGAGAAGGCTTGGTTCGGTCAGGTACACGAAAACTTCCAGTACACGGGCCAAGAAGTCACGTTCAAAGGGCCAGACAAATCAAGTTCGAGAGGCCAGACAAGCATAACTGCAGCATCGCACTTGTGCTAGCCTTGGGATTCCCAAAGCATTGTGCAATATGAAGTATGTAGTCTACACTGCAAGACCATTACATTGCTGGCTTTCTATACAATTACAATACAAATACGATAAAATTTATTTGTAATAGAGTCACTGGAATTTTGTAACTTTATTACTAATAAATTTCATTAAATTTATATTATTATTGACTAAATAATAAGCAATGCAATGTATACGTCACTTGTAACCACTAGAGGGCGCTATATTACACCACCTTTGTTGCTTGGTTGCATTTACACACGCAGCGTTCTTTGGCTCCCTACCCCACATGGGGCCACTTCCCACCCCTCCCACACTCCTTTTCCGTCCTCGTACAACCCAAAAAATTTTACGGAACCCACGCAAGTTGTTTATCTTTCATTATCTGTAAAATTACGCAATCATGAAAATTTTGAGATTTTGGCTAAATGAACCCGCCTGGTCCCCTTAATGTTCCTTCAGCGCGTGATGAACATGCTTAATGAGAAAACTAGATTATTGGCCTTCCAATCTTTAGCGTTATCGCGCTTCGACTACTGTGACTTGGTCTGGGGAGATATTCCTAAAGGTTTTCAAAAAAATCTACAGAAATATATGAATTTTGCTGCTAAAGTAGTACGCAACGGAAACGTCAGAAAAAACGATCATGCAACCCCTCTCATGAAAAAGCTTAACTGGACCCGATAGAACAAAGACTACTCACTCATAAGGTCAAATACGTATTCTCTTCTCTATATTGCCCTCAAAGTTCTGCCAAAGTCGTTAAATTCCATCCACCCACTATTGAGGGTGTACAACCTAATCGATGACACGTTATTAATATCAGTTTCCGCTTGTCCGATTCTGGACAAAGAGCTTTTTCAATTTCAGGTGCATTGCTTTGGAAAAAACTGCACACTCATATGAAGGAAAACCAGTCAATTAAGAATTTAAAAAAAATTGATTAAACAAAAACGCATCATTAACTTAAAAAACACAAAATTACTGTCTATTATAACACATACATGTATAACTGTCTACCATGCCTTTGCCACACAACTTGAGCGTAAACTGAAGTAGAGTTAACAATATTCAAACGAAATAAACTTAAATGTCAAACTTGTGCTACAATTCCGCAGCTCTATGTAGTCAAGTCGACTAATTCAAATTTATCAATTTCATTTATCTTTTTTTACTTTCAAATTTCAGGCTTATTAATTGGTACTTCTTAACCTGGTAAATATTTCACTGTCCATAATAGTAAATTTCCATAATGCAAAACAAAAATCAAAATGTTTTTGATGAGAAAAATTGTATTTTGCCTAAAAATAAATAGAATCGTATTTGAATTTGTACTTGCTCTTCAGTTTGTTCTCCTTCTAAAGCTTTTAAATATTTCAATTTATCTTTTGTTATTTTACTTTACTTTTCCAAGGTATAATCATAAAGTTCATACTTCAATGTTAGTAATTGCTTTGTTACCATAAGTGAATGTGAAACCTCGTAACTTTGGTCTACTACAGCTCTTCTTATCTATATCAGCATCTAAATCTTGATAATTTGAGACATGTTTGTACCTTCACTCTTTTTATTTTATTCGTTTAGTCTTTCTCTGATATATAGCGTCTATTTTTAATTAATGCGATTGTGATGGTAGTAGTGAGGTGGTGATAATGTATAGTGATGTGTTATGATGTGTTAATGTCAGGATGTGTGAAAGTGAATGAGTACGAGGGGAATACCAGCAGCTGGACCACAGAGCCACGAAAGTCCAACCGCCGTCACGAAGCAAAAATACAAACAAAACAGGCAGCGTAAGCAAGTCTGAACGCCGATGAGTTGAAATATGTTCTGTAAGAGCCACAAAACGTGGGAAGCATCGGATAAGAAACCAACGACACAACGGCCAACGGCTACAAGCAAAATCAAAGGCAAAAGGAGGGGCTAAAAGTCAGGAGGCGTGTATAAGCAGCAATCGGGAAATTAAGTAAGGAAAAAGAGCGAGGTATTAATAGGGTGAAGGCCAGTGCTAGAAGCGGCAACGATTCTACTGAGGGCATATACGAACTGGGGCCGAGCAATCGACGTCCAGGAAGCAGCAAGCAGCCGACGTCAAGGAAAGGAGAGAGCATCACTCGGAGGGAGGTAAAAGTATTTCTGGGATAGGAAACAGAAATAATATGTCAACAAACAGCATAAATGTAATAGGGCACCTCTATCAAGGCATGCATTTACGGAGGATTTGTCTCATTTTAGGGAGGAATCTGTCGGAATCTACGGAATCTGTCGGGATCTGTGGGGATCTGTCGGAAGCTATTGAGACCGATCGGGATCTACAATATCTACAGTAACTACTAGTACTACCAGATTTACAACTACTACGACTACTACTTCTGAGACTAATTGGATTCTTGGAAAAGTTCATATAAACTTGGGAAAGTTTCGCCAGTAATTAATTCGGAGAGGGTTGAGATTTTCGCGCAACTTGGATTTAACGTGAACGTGATTACTTCGGAATATCGACAACAGGAACCAAGTGGACATATTAACTGATACAATTTAAACTTGTGCCGTTTAAACGAATGGAGGTTGGGAACCAGCGGGAGAAGTGCATGTACACAGTGTAAACAACAGGACGGCCGACGCTGCACGTAGGGCTCTACCGAGTGTATGTTCTTAAGTGCGGTGACGAAGTGTAACGTAATTCTTCGCTCCGTTAGTCGTCGAGAGTGAACTGAATAATTTTTGTCAGTGAATTTGGTTAATGTTATCGCAGTGATTATCAATTCATGAAAGTGCATTTAGTTACGTATTAAGGATGAGATTAAGTGAAGGGATTGGAGTGATTTTCAGTGAATTGTGGCGTGTTCGCGTGTATTTAGGATCTGTCGTTAGATAGAATAGTGTTCCAATTCCGTAACCAATCGGCATTGTGTGACTTAAATAATTATTATGACGGGAATTGGTTGATTTCAGGAGATAGATCACTTTGATTTCATAACAAATTTACGTGTTTTCCGTGTGCTTTTCCGAGTGTTTTTCCAATAAATGTTAAGCTTATTGATCGTGTTTATGCCCTTATGTGTTGGCCTCATTAATGCAGAATATATCATTTATGTCCAGGGGTGGATTCCTCCAATTTGCGACGTCTTTCTCTCGTTATGAAAATTTGATTGCATTTCAATTAACGTAAAATGTGTATGTAATACATTCACCTCGTAAGAATTCAATTAATGCTTGTAATTATCGTGATTATTACATATGTATGCTGTCCGTGTGGAGAGAGGGAGAGAGCTCCTATAGCCACACGATATTTAGTTAGCTGTAATGATTAAATTAAATAGATCATCAGCAAGTCATACTAAGTAGTCAACCAGTAATTAGAAATTCCAATTCAATAACAATTACAACTTCATGTTTTAACTTTTCACTCTCATAATTTTTCTTTTTCGGTTTTTCTTGGATGTTAAACATCCGATTTTGTTAATGCAATGATGTTAATTCTAAGCTGTGCCTAAAGGGAATATTTCACTAATCACCTAAAATGCACAAAATACCTACCACGTCAGAACTTACAAAGAGTGTCATCAATGACTCCCTCTTAAGTCATCATTTAAAAAGTGAAGTTTCATTTGCTTCACCATGTATATTTAACGTTCATTGCGTGATGTGAATCTTTACGTATACCCGTAGGTACTGCTGTTTATCATCTACTATGCATAGAATACCTACCACTTCAGGATTTTATGATAAGGCATCTTTAAAAACCAATGCTGTTACATTTCTTATGTACCAACTTTATTGGGAACATACGTTTTTTTGTGAGCCCTTTGAAGGATAAGGTAGAGCGCAGGTCATTGAAGTGGTTGGGACACATACTGAGAATGAGCGAGCAGTATCTGCTGAAGAAAGTTATGAAAATGAAAATGCGAAGGAACGTAAGAGCTAGACCGAAGAATGGACGGACAGAGCAAGGAGAGATATGCTCCAAGAGAGCAAAAGGTTACGCAAGAGACATTGCAGAGTGCAGTATACTAGTCGGCCACTAATTTTTGATGGAGCTGTAATTAAGGTTAATGCCCGTACCTCGCCTTTCTTTCTTGAGTAACGTGAATTGCGGGAGGCTTTGTACGACTACATGAAGAAACTAGGTAAAGCAGTCGGGTTACGTAGCGGAAGGCTGATTCTATGTCTGACCCAAACCGAAGCCGAAGTATTTGACTAGGAAACAGAGCTTCAACGGTTGCGTGAAAGCTCTGAATTATAGTATGCCCCTTACTCGATATGAAAAGATCCGAACAATGCCATTGCCTCCTCCAATGCCTTAAACACTCACTGGAGGAAGGTAATGTTCTCGTAGTATGCAAACCGTCTATCCTGAATCTCATGAGGCATCGCTTAGCAGAAACAAGGGCGCTTCGTATTGCTTTACCTGTGGAGGAGAGTAGTCAGGTCGAGGAGCAGATCAGCAGCCTGCGGCCGGTGCTCCAGCTGGTCTCGCCTCATGTTGCACGACAAGAATGTATGTCCATCCTGCTGGTACTGGAAGCAGTCTTGTCCTGGTAAACCCATTGCAAACTTGTCAAAATCTTACAGACATCTTAAAATAGCTGAAAATGAGTTTCAATCAAAAACATCAGAATCTGAGATTCTGCTTGAGGTTCTGCACATCAGCTTCTGCAGCTTGGTCGACTGATGAGCGAATCTGCTTGCGAGCGGAAAGACCCGGGTTCGAATCCCGCTGCCGACATGGTTGACGCGGCTAGAAATACGGCATGGGACTTGGGTAAACAACCGAATAATTATCGAAGTAATTATCCGACCCAAGAATGGGCCAGAAGGTTCGTTCCTATAGCCTCATTCTATTCTATTCTAACCTCGGCTAATTTTAGACTTCTTCATTTAATAAGCCGTTTGAATCTTTCAGCAATTTTTAGATTGACCCTGATAATGCTCTAAATCATACACATGAAATACCCAAGTAGGATGTCCGCTAAAACTATAATAGTGCTACCACTGTACAGAAATAATTGTATGTGGTAGTAGTGATAATGTACAGTGATGTATAAACTTCAATAGGATGTGGTAATTTGTAAGGATGTGTGAAGGTGAATGGGTGCGTGGGGAACGCAAGCAGCTGGGCCACAGGGTCATTAAAACTCAACCGTCGAGCTCGCAAAAACGAACAACATGGCACGTCATTACGAAACGTAATAAGTGCCGAACTCCACAACAGTTTAAAAATGACTACGATCCCCTCGAAAACGTGGGAAGCATCGAATAAGAAGCCAACGGTCAAATGAACACAGTACACCTTTAAAGCAAGAACCAAGTACGAAAAGAAGAGCTAAAACTCAAGAGGCGCGTTTCAAGAAAACACCCAAGGATTATATAAGCAGCAGTCGGAAGAGCAAGGAGTTCAAAAGAGTAAGGCGTTGATCGGGTGAGCAACAGTGTGAGTAAGAGCCGGGGGTATTACTATTAGGGGCAGGCGACTGACTTCAAGAAAGTAAAAGACGAAGTATAACTCGGAGGGAGTGAACTACTAGAACTACTAGAGCTACTACTACCCTGGAAAAGTTCATTTAAACTTGGAATATTTTCGCCAATAATTAATTTAGAGAGGCCCGGGGTTTCAGCGTCAAGTTGGATTCGATGTCTCCGTAATTATTTCGGAATATCAACAATAGGAACCAAGTGGAAATATTAATTGATACAAGCTTAAACCAGTGTCCCTTTAACCCAGTGGTGGTTGGAAACAGTGGGAGAAGCATATATATATGTATATACATATATATATATACATATACACAGATATATATATATATATATATATATATATATATATATATATATATATATATATATATATATATATATATAGTGTCAACAACAGGTTGTGCCGGCACTACGCGTTAGAGCTCGACCGAGAGTATGCTTTCGTACGTGCGGTGAACGAAGTGCAACGCAATTCTTCGCGTCATTATTCGAAAGTGAACTAAGTAAGCGTTGTCGGTGAAATTGATTGATGGGATCGCAGTGATTATTAATTCATGAGAGTGTATTTGGCTAAGTATTAAGAGTGAGATCAAGTGATAGGATTAGAGTGATCTTCAGTGAATTTTGACAAGTTCGCGTGTATTTAAGATGTGTTGTTGGATGGAACAGTGTGTCAATTCTGAAACCACTCGGCGTTGTATGATCTAAATAATTATTGTGAGTGGAATTGGGTGATTTGAGGAGAGAGATTACATTTATTTCATAACATATTTACGTGTAGTTTTCGTGTGGTTTTCCAGTAAATATTGTTAAGCTAATTGTGTTTATTCCCTTCTCATTGATGTTTAACGTATCATATATGTCAGGAGGTTTGAATTCCTCCAATTTGTGACGGCTCTCTCTCTCGTTATGAATAATTGATTGCATTCCAATTAACGTAAAATGTTTATGTAATACATCCACCTTGGAGAAATTCAATTAATGTTCGTAGTTATTATATATTTATGCTGTAAATGTGTAGAGAGAGCACGTATCGTCACAGTTGATTATACTTCAAAATACCTGAAAATATGTACCTGTAAAATGTATACACTTTCCAGAAAAAATGTATAAATACTCGGGTACGAAATTTATTCGGATGTTACAGCATCAACATGTTTCACTCGGAATCTACAGTTAAATAGATGTTCATAATGTTGAGCATTAGCTTCCTGACATTTACTTGCATGGAAACTTCAGGCAGGGTTGATCCAACCGTTCAGTGAAATTGCGGCTTGTGTTTTATTTTTTTGCGAAAAGGCCGCCAACGCAAAAGGTTAAAGAGAAAGTTATGTTAGCTTCCTTGGCAACATGGTCTAAAACATGACAAGTTACAAATTTATCATCTTGGCAATAGTTAACCTTCCTTTTCGATGATACTTCTCCATCGTTTCATCACGTTTGTAATGCCTCTTTCTAAAAAATCCTTAATATTTGAAAAGAAAAACAAACAAGATATTTCAGTTGTCTTTAACTTTTAACAATTTATTATTCAAGTGATTTGCAAATAACTAAAAAGATGGTTATCCGATGGAGCGATATCAGGTGAAGAGGGTGTGTGAGGGTCAATTCTCCAATTGAAACTCCATTGCGCAAGTGATTCTTGCCGTATGCAGTCTAGCATTGTCATACTGAAGCACACTTTTCTTTTGAACCATGTTGTCTTTTACTAGACAAGATAGTTCTTAGATCTGCACGTTGTGAGCAGCGTTTTGGAGCTGTTTGAGTTTGATAGCTGTTTGGTTTGATTGGGGTTTGATAGCTCGTAGTGAGCCATTCCTCTCTAGTCTCATCATAAACAGAACATGATCCTTAGATGTAATGTTTACCTTGGAAATGACTGTTAAACTGATTTCTAATCAACCATTGTTTTTTGTGTTGAGTATTATTGTGAAGAACCCATCATTCGTGACCAGTAACCATTTTTTTAATAAATGTATGTTTACTGTTGCTTGAAAGCGTATACGGGCAGAGTCAATCTGTGGCTGCGCTGAGCATCATTCTAATTATGGAGAACCTATTGCCCAATACTGAGATCTTCCGCGGGCAATTTTTAGGCCAATTTTATTGGTAGACCATGAATGGACTTCTACTGTCATTAAGCATTTCTTCATCAAGCAACTTTGGTCCTCGCGATTGTGGACTATGATGGAGATAAAATTCTCTACATGAAAACTTAGCAAACCACCGTTGGCAATTTCAAACATTCATAACATTGTTCAGATAGGCAGAACAGACGTTTCTTGCAGTTTGTGCAGCTGATGTACCTTGCTTGTATTCATAGAGCCTACAATGTTTCCGATACTCTTCATCCACATGCATTTCTTGATGGTGGAAACAATGAAACTGATTTAAACTTAGTAATTATTATCTCTGGAAGAATTAGAATACATTAGAACTTCGATTTCATTCAAGGTAACAATCGAGAGCTCTTCAGACTAAAAAAAATCATAATGAAAAACACATCTTCTAAGCTCCCCTAAATGTAAAAGTCTACACCCATCTTAATTCTCACCTACATCAGGTGTTGGAACCTATCAAAAAGCTGGATTCTTCCTGCATAATCGTCATCATTGATCATATGAAATAATCGTAAGATGTAACATTTCCACTGTTTTTTTTAAGAATACGCAGTATGCTTGTACTACCGACTTGTTTCATATGTGACTCTATGGCGAACCTGTTAATTGAAAGTACGATATTCCTGGTGTGTACACGTTTTCTGGTAAACCCTATATACTGTTCTCAATTGGTGATGACAAAAACGCTAATAATAAAGCAATCATGGAGAACTTCAAAATAATAAATGGCGGACACGCAAATTTATTTCAAAATTTATCAATGATAAACACCAAAATGAAGATTAATACCCACTCGTTAATTTAAATCAGAGGTAAAAGTGCTTGATTCAGAAGTTCACATTATGAAGCTGAGTTCATTTTAGCACAACAGGGAATCATTGCAGATCCTATCAGTTGGTAGGTATCAGTTGGAATAATAGGACCTGTAATGATTCCCTGAAGTGTTAAAATGAACTCAGCTTTATATTATGAACTTTATAATCAAACACTTTTACCTTCACTTCAAAACCATCCTTTGTCACTCCAGAAAAGTTCGGGTTTATGAAAGACAATGAACCATCGCATTCAGCCAAAGCAACTGGGCAACATCTGGGTTCGTTGGGATTCAACGACGACAATTTGATGGTGTGGCCTCTAAATTCGCCAGATTTGAACACAATAGAAAATGTTGAGTCCATCATTGTGAGAAAAAATTATACTGATTGTCAGCAATTTACTTCGAAACAAGACTTATGGAATGTCCCAGTCGATATCGGTGCTACCCTGCCATAGTCAAGAAATTGACCGAATCGACAAACGATCGTGTTCTATAAAGTCTGCTCACTGTTCATTCCCAATGTTGTAGATTTACCTGTATTACAATGTTGAAGTTAGCACCAGTTGTTTTCAATCCCCTTTGATAATGAATTCCCTTTAAATCATGCTGGACTAATATCAGGGGTCGATAGAAATACCGATTTTCAGGAGTGTGGTGTTTTTCAATACACATTGCTTGCATTGCAAATAGCACTCTTAAATCTTAGATAAATAATTATAAAAAGAAACTATGATAAATAATTATATATTATTTTAAGCAATGTTATACTATACTATTAACGTGGGTCGCACTGCATGTAGACTCCGAAGTAACATCGGCTCAATTGTTTTCTGAAAATCCCTATCATTTCTAATTTATGACAGCACTAAAAGACAACAGTACTGGACTCACCTCTGCCGTCTGAACTCTCTCGAATCTTCTGCTCTTCATACTCAAGTCTGCTCTCCAGCTTCATCTCCGGAGTAGCCTGCTCGAGCAACAGCTTCTGGTGCAGAGCAAGCCACTCTTCGTGACTCTGCTGGTACTGTTGCAGCTCTGACAGCGTTCGTTGGAGAGACCTACAGATGCAAATGATATTCTTTTTAAGCCCTACAATCTAAAGACGAACCTATCCTTACTCTTGATTTTCTTCCTAATTTTAAAATCGAAATGATAAAACTATTCGTTCATATTCCTCTGAATTCCGATTTTTGTACATTTCAATATTGTAGCTCTTTATTATTTCAATCATTGTGAACTGAGGAACAAGCCGTGAATTAGAAACCCAATGTTTAATTTACTATACACTTTTTCCGCTAGATTATCAACCTAACATTCATACACATATAAGTGCTGCTATGAGTAAATTTAACTTTCAATTCAATACGTCCGAAGATATTCAATCCGCAACGTACCAGTTTTAAATAAATTATTTTTCTAATGTTTTTGTTCACTAATCCATTTTTCTGCAGACTCCATATAATTTCTATACGAATTTTTTCTGCATCATCGAAAGTTAAAAAACTTTGTTTTCTTCCGAAATTATTGTATTTTCAGTATTATAATGTTCCTCTACTAAATATATGTCGAACATGCTCTTTCAGATCAACAATTCAGTTCAAGATGGCTAAAAGAGTACGTAAAAACTATTCAGATACATTTTACTGTGTGTGGCTATTGGAAAAAGCAGATTTTACAGAAGATCGTGAAAAGTGACAAACTATGGATAGCATAAAGACTATTTTAAAATATACATGGGTTACCAGAATAAACCATGAGAACCACACGTAATATGTGGAAGCTATAGAACTACTCTAGAAATATGACTATGAGGTACAGGAAGGTCAATGTCTTTTACCATTCTCAGGGTATGGAGAGAGCCAAAGAACTATCACTATGACTTACTTTTGTATGATCGATGTGACAAAGTACAGAAATATGAAAAGAAGAATCTAGAATATTCCTTCAGTAGCCAGACATACTGCCATCTAGGGCACCTGTCCCACATGATGACAGCCTACCAGTATCCCTACCACCAGAAAATGTAGGTATACTTCATTAATGCATAATATAGTATTCATGTCAGGGGGTTTGGATTACTCCAATTTGCAATGTCTCTCTCTCGTTATGAAAATTGATTGCATTCAATTAACGTAAAATGTGTATGTTATACTTCACTTTATAAGAATTCAATTAATGCCAGTAATTATCACATATTTATCCTGTAACCGTGTAGAGAGAGAGCACGTCTCGCCACAGTTGCATTTAATTAATTCTTTCATTTATAAATATTAATTGATATATAACGGAAAGATAGCATGCAAAAAACCATGCATTGAAACCAAGATGACGTAAAATTTGAGAGAGAAAAGAACTCAATAATCAATCATTATGCAATATATCAATATGCAATTAAAAGTAGACAGAAAAAGCTTTTTCCCTTTTTATATACATTGATTTGATCATTTAATAATAAATTAGACATTATTCACCCTTTTCTAATACGTATCGCCACATGGGACAGCTGAGGTGATATGATCATTACAAGAGAGTATATTGGCCCGCACGAGTGGAACTGCAGCCAGGAATGTTAAATGTTCTCAAAAAGTGTCTAGTGGATTCTAACAAAGTTTGATAACCCCCAATTCATAATAAACTCGAATTGGCAGAACAGTTTGTGAAGGATCTAGATTTTAGAGAAGTTTTTCATGAAATTCGTCTTATGTCTTCAAAGCAGGCTAAAATTAAGAATGGCATATTTGTTGGACTCTAAGTAACAACAATATTGATGTCGGAGAAACTGGAAAAAGTGATGACAAATGTTGAGAAAGAAGCTTGATGTGTATTTCGTGATTTAGTTCGTGGATTCCTAAGAAATCCCAAGGATTCCAAATTATAGACAGCTGTTAGCAGAGCTCATAGAAAACTTCAAGAAAATGGGTTGTCGTGTGTCTTCAAAGGTTCATTTTTAGCAATCCCACCTAGATCTTTCCAAAAAACCTGGGTAGCATAAGTAAGTAGCATGATGAGAGATTTTGTTAAATTATCTCAACAATGGAAAAAAACTATCAAGGGCGATGGGATATTGCAATGATGGGAGATTATATATGAGGACCCTAGAATCATACGGTACCAAACCCCATAGACAGCGAAAACGAGTTATGTATACCACTGCCACCCCCAACCCTTCCTGTCTTCAGAGTGAGTTGAGTCGTAAGTACAGAACGATAGTCTCAAATAGTCGAAAATTCATGTAATACCTCTATTAGTTGCTGAACTGCACGAGTTTCCCAGTCGCCAAACGTTGAAGCCGTTTTCTGACGTTTTTAAAAAGCGCCGCTCGACACCGTATGATTCTAGGGGCCTCGCATGGTCTCTAGTCAGAAGATACGGTGTCCACACCAGAAAATTTTTATGATCATGGCACTTTTGATCTTAAGAAAAAAGTTTTCAAGGCTTTTGCAGTGCAGTTTTATGTTTTTAGTTGTTCCAACCAATATTATACTACCTACGTACCCTTCAATACATGGAAAAGTACTAAACGTTGTGTAATTATACTAACAAATCTATGATAAATTGAGCCAACAAAGTGCTGTAGAGAAAAGTTACAAACATAACAAGAAAATAGTGAATTAGGAATAAATAACTATCGATGTTAGGTGAAAATGAATATGATTCTTGAATATTGTGGAGAAAATGCATACCTGAACGTCAAAAATACAAATAAACATGTGTTAAAAGATTTATAGCGAACACGTTTGCTCTGTGCGAACGTATTAGGTAGCCAATACCTTGCAGTTACCGCACATAAAGTTTAGAGCAGCCGTAAGCTGGTTAGTATCGTACTCACAGGTGTTGCTGTTGTAGAGCCTCCTCGAGGTGAGCATGGCACAACACGGCATGCCTCAGCTTGCGCGGCAGGGAGGAAGAAGGCTGCAGCAACGCAGCGTTGCTGTAGCACACCGCGGACCTAATCAACACAATGTCTCACACATCACAGGATTATAAAATGATACTTAACTAGAAAGTTCATTGAAAAAGCTTGCTAAGGTACTTAATCCTTTTCAGTGAAATAAATTATCCACAATCTTATGAAATTCAATAGATTTTCACATTAAAAATCATGTTTCAGTCGTATATATGTGACCATATGTATCTCTGTAATTTTAATGAGCTAATCCATTTTACTTCGAAATGATATTTTTCTACATCAACTATAAAGCTTCATCCGTCAAGGCTCAAATAAACAATAAAATTTCGCATCACTTTCACATCCGTGTCCCAGATAAGGCCGGACAATTCTAATCACAATACACAGAATGACAATCATACTTGTCTGAAATGAAAATATTATTCTTCGAATTTGCTTGTTGCATGAATGAACAAGACAAATTTCCTAGAGTAAATTGATTCCACTTCTGGTATTAAAGGCAGGAAATACAACATGAGGCTGACACACGACGAAAAGAATATATGGACATAGTGACAGCGACCATCGTGAGAGCGACCATGGAGACCACGACTGTTCAATGCTCTCTGTAACATGAGCGTTGCACATGAGCGTTGAATTTGCGTCACTCATGAAATACCATATTTGAACGGAAACAAAAAATTGTTAAGAAGTGTTGGAAAACTTATTTAACCAAAAGCGATCAATAATCATTTATAACCTTCCTCAAACGTTTTCTATCATACATTCTATCCGTGAAAACATTTTCATTTTTTGCTAAGAGACACTTTCAAAATGCATCTTGCTTCTTCTCTACTGAAAAATGTAGTATTGAGTACAAAAACATCAACGCACCTAAGTAAGTGCTAATCAATAGGAGCGATATCAGGAAAATAGAAACGATGTTGCAAAATCTCATAATCCCAGCTTAGCACATTTCAGACTGTAGCTTGAGAAACGTGAAGTCGAGTACAGTCGTACAACACAACTAGGCATTCTCTATCCATTAAACTGATTAAACTCCACATTTTACCATTTACCGTAGCCGCTTTATATTTATATTTGTATTTGTTGTATTCATGCCTCAAAAAATTTACAAGCAGAAAATTGTGCGCAGACTACTTTGCGAAGGCAACCACTCTCCTTTCCATTCCAGGAGAGCTTCAACATCGGACGAAATAAAGATAACAAAATATATTAGCTCTCAAATTTGGTAGCCGATAATTTTTAGCTTGTCTGTTTTATTATGCAAGTTTTCATTTACTCTAAGGTACACTATATTTTCAGTGGGTTGCGTCAAGTAAATAGAATAACCACCTTTCATTCCGTTCCTAAAGAAAGAGCTTGGTCTCGAACTGTTTAAGTTTAGTTTTTATTAATTCTAGCCTCAAACACCATCAACTATTTGTTTCTTCATCAATGATTCTATGAACGAAATCAGTTCGGTATAGCTTAACAATCGAGAAAAAAAGTCGAATCAACTAGCATATAAAAGATTTTCAAGTCATTCTCCATGAAAAATCAGACGCAGTCAACCCGTATACACACTGACACGTTGTAGAGAGCCATGGTAGCGTAAACATGTGCGAGGGTGAGGTGGGCCGAGTACAGAGTGCTGTGGTGGTCCAGAGCAGAGTGTAGCACAACGGCAGCATCGTGTGCCAACTTGCCGCGGTGTAGCAGATTACCAAGCTGCACCAGCGGGATGTGGCGGTACGTTCTGCAATGGACCGTTCGGTAAGGTTGTGGCAGTACGCCCTGTATTGTACCTTTCATTCATGTGGTAGTGGCCTCCAATGCACCATGTTTTAACATTGTCGTAACAGTAGGTATGTATTGTATATTTTATTACGCTGTGTAACGTGATTTTTGTCCTTGGGTAAAGGCTGTTATTTTTCATTTGCTTATGTCTAAAAAACATGAAAAAATAATTCAATTTATTTCTAACTTCGATTTTATGCACATGATAATATATACATACACATATATACATATGCATACATAGATACATATACCAAGGACTACTGTAAACAGGACGTGCACGACCATATATTGCGCTACGCTAGCGGAGGCCAGTTCACCGATTTCAGGTAGTTACCAACTGTCACAGTGCTAACATTGTCGTAGTCTGTTGCTCGGTTTGAATCGGACATTGTTGTTTGTCTCGAGGCACATAGCTACATTTCTAAGTGGATATTTTTTGTTTACAAAGTTTATTGTTAATTACATGTATTAAAAATGCAGAACAAGTGTGGGGTTGTAAACTTTCGAGGTAATTATCATAGGAAGAACAGGCGCCGCGTGATTCGCCGGCCGAAAAAGCAGTCTGAGAGACAGAAGTGACTTGATGTTCTTCCACCTTGTGAAAACTTTGTTCTTAATTCAGATAAGTTTTTCACGTGTGAGATACACTGGGGTGCTGACCCACCTTTGATCAAATTGCATGGTGGTTCCATGCGACCTGAAATTCCTCACAGTATCTTCAATGTGCCTGCTTCATGTCTGTCATCCCCAAAATCTGCACCCAACCCGGCGAAAGTTGAAGACCAACAACTGAGGTATTTTCTTCAAGATAAGATTACTTCATTTGATGCTTTCAAACCTAAACGTAACCTGCAAAAGCAGTACAAGAACTTGATTATTTCAAAATCGGAAAAAAAGCTTATGTGTTTCTTCATGACCGACAACTTCAGTGAGTGCAACCTGTCTGTGATTGTCGAAAACAAGCCCACTTTGTGTTCCCCACTGACGTTCAGTGCGTTCAAGAACGACATTAGTGTACCACTGTTTAAGACACTTCATCCCAAAAATGGTTTGATATCGTATACTCAGTTCGACAAAACTGTGCGCTTGGCAATGAACTATGACATCCCGTTTGACAAAACGATCCAAAATGTTGTCACCCTTCAAGCTCACACGTCAGGCTATATCGACACCGAGAAGGGGAAGAAGTTGGTATTTTTGACACGTCAGTTGAAACTTTTATCACAGAAGCAGTTTTCCATGAATGATTATTGTTTTGCTCTTCAATCATACCCAAAGTGTAATTATGAACAGCTTAGAGACTTTTTGGTGCTGCCATACAAACGCAAGCTGCAGTAAATAACTTCATCTATTGACAAGGACCAGGTGCTGAGGGAAACATTTAACAAAGTCCAGACACTGGAGCAGAACAATATTTTTCTCTTGGTAGATGAAGTACAGATTCGCCCAACTGTTTCATTTTTTGGTGGAGTGTTGAGTGGCATGGCCGAGAACAACTGAGACTGCAAGGCCACGTCTATGCTGTGTGTCATGATGAAGTCACTGCACAAAGGACCTAGTCTGATGATTTTTGACACCCGTCCACAAGCAGACGGCAGCATACCAGCTTGAGCGTGTGAAGGTGGCTGCAGCTGCTGTTGAGAGGGCAGGTGGACGTGTCATCGAGTCTATTACAGACAACCACAAGGTGAACCAGCAGTATTGTAAGTTGTTTGATCGGCTGAGTAATTGCAATGCCACAGCCAAGCATCCTCTTGACAACGAGCGAGTCTGGTTTCTCCTTTTTGACACAGTACATCTGCTAAAGAGCATCCGCAACAACTGAATCAGTGAGAAGGACAAGAGGATCCCTCTTGACAATGAAACAACGGTATCATTTGCAGACGTCAAGAAACTGTGCAAGTCAGAGAAAGGCAGTATTCTGACAACTTCTACACTCACTCAATTTGCTGTCAACCCCTGACGACTTCAACTACAAAATGTGCAGCATGTCTTGAAGGTTTTCAATGACACGGTTGTGGCTTCATTGAAACTCAGAGGATGCCATGACACTGCTAAGTTCATCCAAATCATCAACTGGTGGAATGTAGTGAATGTGTCTGCGAAGGGGCAAGACCAGCGCATGAACGATCCATATCGAGCTGTTCAGGATCCCAGTCAACCAACCTGCAAACTTTCCTGACGATTTTACACGAGGCTGCTTCAGGACATGGAGTAAGTCGAATCCAGTGCCTTACCCATGACACCAAGAAGGCACTGGTACAAACTACGCAGGGACTGCTTGCCGTTTGCCGCTACTTGTTCAGAAACGCACTTCCAGTATGTTCTGCTGCATGAGATCCACAGTGACCAGCTTGAGGTGGAGTTCTCAGTCTACCTTCAATCAACTGGTACGAATTCTTTCATGACCACTGGGATGTGTTCTACGCATGCAAGCATCGCCTCACAAGATATGCTTCCACAAACCTTGAGTCCATTGATGTCCATCCTGAGTCAAAGAAACATACCTACTTGAGGACTGCCATTGACCTAGAGCAGGCATGTCAAACATACGGCCCGAGGGCCGGACCCGGCCCGTTGGATGATTTAATCCGGCCCGTCTATATGCTGAATAATAAAGCATAGTACTGAAAAACAAAGCTAAATAGTTGGAGTTGACATTCTTTTACTGATCCGGCCCACCTGAGAACAGAAAGTCTGGATCCGGTCCCAGAGCCAAACTGAGTTTGACATGCCTGACCTAGAGGATGCATCCTATATTGACCGGTGCACCACAGATGTGACACTGACTGTGAGAGAAGAGTGTAGTGCCGCGTATGTGGCAGGGTGGCTTGAGATGAAGTGTGCAGACGATGTGTCCTTCAGCGCCGAGGAACCTCTTGTGACCAGTGACGTAAAGGACTTTATCGAGAGTGTCCAGAGGTTCCCTGACGACTCCACATGTGTGCACTTTTGATGTTGTCAGTTGTGGACTGTGTTTCATCAAGAAAGTCTGTCACCGTGCCTACTGCCAGAAAAGACTATTGCAGATCTTGTCAACACTGGCCAGCTTAAGTGGAATTGACGTTGACTGTCCCAAGAAGTTCCATCGTCTGGCAAATGTTCTTTTGAATGGACTCCACAACCTAGAGAAAGACCAGCAGAAGGATGCAGTCCTTCTTCAGACCTCTGTAAAGAAGGCCCGGTTGGCTGACTAATAGCTGCAGTTTGGTAGGTTTTTGCTTCTATGTGTTTGTTTGTTTGTTTCTTTGTTTGTTTGCGTTGAAAAAGGTTTAACTATAATCCATTTTGTAAAATCTAAAACTGCAGCAACTCTGCTTACAATAAAATAGCCACTAAGCTCATATAATAATGCATGTTAAGTCCAGCTAAAATTGGCATTTCAAAACATTAAAGTGCTTTAAATTATTTAAAATTTACTGTAAAACCTTATTCCCCTTCTATTGCTTTGAAAAAGTAATTTTTGATCAATTTTTCCAATAGAAAATGCTATGTTACTAAGAATGCAATGGCCTCCGCTAGCGTAGTCCACTATATGGTCATGCACGCCCTATTTACAGTAGTCCTTGACATATACATGTATACATACCATGAGGAGTAAAATTACACAACACGTTGATTAAATCGCAAGATTGCACATTTATAGACCACATACAATTATGAAAATTGTACTATATATAAACAATAGTATAAAACGGTTAATAACATATCTAAAACCCACAAATATTTAACACGTTGAATGCGATGGCCGCAAATGCCGACTGCCCGCTGGTGCGATTATGTTTAGGTTGCTATAGCGTCAGTGCTGCTCTAGCAATCGAAGGGGGAGGTTGTGTGTGTGTATTTCTTGATGTGCTCTACATGTTGACGCAATAAAATTCACGACCCACAT
>VCRD01001383.1:75510-129118 GCA_006783055.1 Trinorchestia longiramus
TATTTACAACAACATCTGTGCTAAAAATGGCAATAATACCAACTTTTAGGGTTCTTTTAAATATTCCGAATTATTTTATAAACGACCCGCCCGTGGGTCGTTTCGCAGTAGATGGTAATCAGCAACGACCCACCGGTGGGTCGTATCGCACTCAACGTGTTAATAGAACAAAATATATAGAAACATGTATAATAAATACGTGAACAAAAGTTTACAGCACATTTCAAGATATACACACATTAATACTTCGTTGCATAGCCCTTATTACTATTTATGGCTTCGAGACGTTCATAGTAGTTCACAACCAGCCTTTTACAAGTTTCGGACGTAATCTTATTTCGTTCTTCAATGCAAATTTTTTTGAGTTCAGTGATGTTTTTGGGACCTCTCTTCTAAATCTTCAACTTCAATTCCCTCCACAAATTTTCGATCGGATTCATGTCCGGGGAATGACTTGGTCATTACAAAATGCTTATCTTCTTCATCCTCAACCATTCCTTGGTTTCATATGCAGTATGCTTTAGATCGTTGGCTTGTTGGAATTTCCATCCACGTTTCAATTTTAACGAACGAGCTGAATGTAGGAGTTGCTCTTCCAATATTTCACGATATTTCCTGCTATTCATGGTTCCTTCAATGATGTGAAGTTTACCTACCCCTGATGAGCTGAAACATCCCCACACCATGATTGAGCGCCACCTCCAAACTTAACAGTGGATATGGTGCACTTTGGTTTATATTCTTCGTTTTGTTGCCTCCAAACATGGTTTGTGCTGTTTCTCCCAAATAGTTGGATTTTGATTTCATCTGACCACAGTACTGAGTTCCAAAACGCTGCTGGTTTTTTCAAATGGTCGATACATACATCAGCCTGGCCTTGACGTAACATTTCTGGAGAAGAGGTGTCCTGTCGAGACCTTTACGGCGAAGAGGTGTCCTGTCGAGACCTTTACGGCGTAGTGCCCTGTTGATCGTGTTTGCTGGCTTCGATCCCAGATACCTTGAAATCATCCTTCAATTCTTCACGAGTAGTTTGAGGCCTCTGCACTACTGTTCGGACCAATTTTCGAGCAGCACAGTCGTTAATTTTCCTTGGACGGCCAGTTCGAGGCATGCTGAGAGTCGTATATCGGCATTTCCACTTACCTATTATGGTT
The DNA here is from genome assembly GCA_006783055.1 of Trinorchestia longiramus. Lineage (NCBI taxonomy): Eukaryota > Metazoa > Arthropoda > Malacostraca > Amphipoda > Talitridae > Trinorchestia > Trinorchestia longiramus. The sequence goes on from VCRD01001383.1 coordinate 76,668, forward strand.
CCAATCGAGGCTATAGGAACATACAGTTGTGCACTTATCTTCAGATATCCCAAACCTTCATTAGGGAGCTCCACAATACGTTCGCGAAGATCTTGGCTGATGTGCTTACTCTTACCCATGAACGAGAGCTGCTGTACCAATGACACGTTATTAGAGATGAATGCTGACGAAAGTTCGGTTGCCAAATAGTAGAATGTATTAGAACATTCTGGAATAATCCTACAATAATTTTCATGTTTAATATCAAGAAAAAAGTCGGGTATTGTAAACTTTTGTTCACGTATTCATTATACATGTTCCTATACATTTTTTCTATAAAATATTTGTGGGTTTTAGATATATTATTATCCTTTTTATACCATTGTTTATATATAGTCATATAGTCCAATTTTCGTAAGTGTACGTGGTCTATAAATGTGCAATCTAGCGATTTAATCAACGTGTTATATTATTTTGCTCCTCACGGTACATATACATACATAGATATACATATACATATATACATACATATGCATATATACATATACACATACAACTGGCCGTCCACGAGAGATTAACGACCATACTGCTCGAAAATTGGTCCGAAAAGTAGTGCATAGCCTCAAACTACATGTGAAGAATTGAAGGATGACTTCAAGGCATCTAGGATCGAAGCCATCAAACACACGATCAGCAGGGCACTACACCGTGAAGGTTTTCGCTCCCGCACCCCTCGCAGGACACCTCTCCAGAAACGTCACGTCAAGGCCAGGCTGATGAATGCCAACGACCATTTGAACAAGCCAACAGCATTTTGGAATTTAGTACAGTGGTCATATGAAACCAAAATCGAACATTTTGGGGGAAATAGCACAAACCATGTTTGAAGGCAACAAAACGAAGACTATAAACCAAAGCGCACCATACCCACTATTAAGTTTGGAAGTGGCTCAATCATGGTGTGGAGATGTTTCAGCACATCAGGGGTAGGTAAACTTCAAATCATTGAAGGAACCATGAATGGCAGGAAATATCGTGAAATATTGAAAGAGCAACTCCTACCATCAGCTCGTTTGTTAAAATTGAAACGTGGATGAAAATTCCAACAAGATAACGATCCAAAGCATACTGTAAACGAAACCAAGGAATAGTTGAGGATGAAGAAGATAAACATTTTAGAATAGCGAAGTCAATCCCTGGACATGAATCCAATCGAAAACTTGTGGAGGGAATTGAAATTGAAGATTCAGAAGAGAGGTCCCAATAACATCACTGAAGTCAAAGAAATTTGCATTGAAGAATGGAATAAGATTACGCCCGAAACTTGTAAAAGGCTGGTAATAAACTACTAAAAACGTCTTGAAGCCATAATTAATAATAAGGGCTATGCAACGAAGTATTAATGTATGTATATCTTGAAATGTGTTGTAAACTTCTATTCACTGATTCATTATACACGTTCCAGTATATTTTTTTTATTAATATATTTATGGGTTTTAGATATATTATTAACCTTTTTATACTATTGTTTATATATAGTCCAATTCTCGTAATTGTACGTGGTCTATAAACGTGAAATTTGGCGATTTAATCAGCGTGTTGTATTATCTTGCCCCAAACTGTATTCCTTGATGACGAAGGAAGAGGACTCTTAATCTACATCTAGACTTTCAAATGGTTGCGTAGTTTTGATCAGTGGAGATGAATTAGGCTTGTGGAACTAAGGTTTAAGCTCAGAACACACTGCACAGGGCTTAGTCATCCGACGCACTTGTCCATCGAGTATAGAAGATTTCGACCACGGATGAAATGTACCATTCGGGTGACACCACGATGACGCAAATTTTCATGCAAGTCCTGCGTCTATCAATACCAGTTACGCCATACACACGGGACGGAGTATCAGTAGCAACATTGTCCTTACCAAGCGGGTACACTGTGTCATAATGATAGCATGACAGTTCGGCACATCATCTGGCTATTTTGTCATATATGATTTTACTACAGTATTAGAGGTTAAAATGAAGGCTACACTCCTATGATCAGTAATGAGCTGAAAATGCTAACCAACTAGGTAGTAATGCCACTTCCTCAGAGATTCTACTAATGCATAAGCCTCCTTCTTCAAAGTAGAATGCTTCTGTTCACTTGAAGAGTGTTCGGGAGAAGAAGGTTACAGGCCGATCCCTCGGGCTAAGCATAGCGGCAATCCTATGATCCGAAGCTTCAATCTCCACAGTAAAAATCTCTTGTGGATGTACCACAGAATCAGCCATCTCTGATCTTTGCAAATCTTCTTTGAAAACCTGTTCATCCACCGTCATAATAGGCTAGCATCTTCATGGTTCGCCGGAGAGACGCAGTGTCCTTAGGCATTGGAAGCTGCAATAGGGGTTTGAGGCACTCGGGATTAGGCCGAATCTCCCCTTCCTTGATGGAATACCCCAGACGGTTGATAGACCGAGCCTTGTGATAGCACTTATCTTCATTTAGAACCAGACTATATTCATAGGTAACTGTTAAAAAATGTTCAAGATTTTCATCATGCTCCTGTTCTGAACTACCACACACAGTGACATTGTCTACATACACGAAGATGCATTTTACTCCCTCTCTTTCAATAATGTCGTCCATTACTCTTTGGAAACCTGCCACTACATTTTTACCCCAAAGGGGATGCGGTTAAATTCATACAATTTGCCTCCTGCCTCGAAAGCTATATACAGCTTCTCCACTTCTCCGAGTGGCACTTAATGGTACACACTCTGTAAGTCTAGAGTACTAAATACTTCATGCGCTGCAATTACATCAATTCAAAATAACAATGACATCAATGTGAGGTAAGTGGTATGCATCAAGCTCAGTGAATCTGTTGATAGTCTGCCAATAATCAATGACCATTCTTTTCTAGTGGTTTTCTCCTCCAGTTACCAACACTTGTGCTCTCTATGGAGAATTACTGGGTCTTATTATCCCTTTAGCATCTTAGCAGTTTCCTTTGCAATGAACTTCGTATCTTGCTCACTGCCTAGTGCCTCGACTTGACTGCCACTGGTCTACAATCAAAAGACAAATTACTGAAAAGGGTGGCAGCAGGCACCGGCATAGCAGCTAACCCACAGACCTTAAGAAGAGGTGTACCTCCCCCAAATTACACCTCCAAAGAAGAGTAATGTTGTAATAATTCATGCCCTAAAACCACCTAACTACACAAACTGGGTAGAACTTTGAGACTACCCCATGATAAGTGTCATCTTCCAGTTGTGGCCCAACAGTTCATTTAACCAAAATAAAAGATGAAAAAGAGGGATCTGCCATAGAGACTTGTTCCAGGTAAGGATGAACTGCTAACTTCAGCCTCTCTACCACAGAATTATCAACAAAATTTCTGATCTATCAGTATCAAATAATGCCTGTACATAAACCCCATTAACTTCTGTAGGACAAACTGCCCTCCGCAAACACAATGGTGAGGACACAGCTATAGTAGCAGGCGAGGCAGCAGAATAGGTATTAGCAGCTTAATTTAGTTGCTTCTCTGACCTGCAAATGTTTGCGGAAGATCCCTTCCTCAAAATGTTGCATATGCCTTCCCTAGCTGGGCACCTGGCACGAGGATGCTTAGAATAGCTACAAAATTTTTTTTGAAGCAGCAGGGGTTACAGCTACTGACAAGAACGATGGACCACCATTTAGCTCTACTACCCTATGAGTGACACGGGGAACTAGATCAAGAGGCAAGACAGCACTAGCAGTTATAGTCTACCTGAGTCTGAGAGTACGAGGCTGAAAGTTTTTGTGCCATCTCCAGAGTGTGAGCCTGCTCATAAGCGGTTTGCAAATCCAACGTTTTACTCTCAAGCAGCCACTATCTAATAACATTAGATGTCATGACATTAATAAACGCATCCCTTATATACTGATCTGCAGCCTCAGCAGCTGACACAGAATGGAAATAACAATCTTTGGCTACCAGCTTCAACGCCTGAAGAATTGATCGAGAGATTCCCCTGGATTATATCGTCTGGCTAATACTACACTTTTAGAGCAAATACACTCATACCTCTGTTTTACGGACAAAAAGGGGGAAGACCGGTCCGATAGTCACGATTGTCCGAAGCTTCCGACAGATCTGTACGCAGAACGGTACGAGTGGCGAATATCAACAATAACATTACGAAAGAGAAAGAACTGTACTTTTAATCAAGCACACCGTCCAATCTGACACTGAAAAATACCTATACACTGTAAATAAATGACATAATAAAGTTAAAATGAGCAAAAATATGGAGCAAGGCGATACTGCTACAGCGATGTAAACGTGTAAACAAGGTGACTGACCGCCAACTAGCGGTCAGTTTTGGAACCAGCGGACTGTTCCGAAGATTCCATGAGCTGACTTTCTCCGGCGCGACTTTCAAATAAAATCGGAAGCTTCAGAATTTGTCCATAGGTTCCAAAATCCGTTAAATCGGGGTCCGTAAAACCGAGGTATGAGTGTATTACATTATTACAAATTAATACACACTATACTCAGTCCACTATTACCAGTCCAGTTTGTGGTAGCGCGCCACAGTGTCTCTGCAGTTCCAAAAACAAAGACAAGGAAACTTTGTAAAGCCCCATGGAGACACTAAAATGGCAACCATTTTGAAATCTCCGAAAACCACCGGGCATCCAGCAATATCTTGACACTGCTGAATTATTTTTTCACCCAGACTGAGAGAGCTATGAGAAAAAATGAAAACATATTCTTGTTTTGAAGCATCACTGCTTTAAAGCTCCTGCACGAGCTGTTGGTAAAGAAGCGTCATTCGTTGGAATTACGGGGGATTCCAATTGCCTCAAACAGAGCGATCACATTATGGCTAGGGTTAGGCTCGTCTTGACAAGTAAAAAAGCTTGAAAATGCTAGTGGCAGTTTTTCTGACTTAAATGTACACACTTTCTTCTAACAAATTCCACTGTTTGAGTCTAGACGTCAGAAGCTCGCCCTTTAACTTCGTGAGACCAAGATCTCTGATCAGGTCATTGATATCTTCATGGTTGGGTTAGAATGGGTTTCTCTCTCAGTCGCAAATCTGAAATCTGCATCATTGACTTTATCCTCTTCTAAACTACTTTTCCTTTGTAAACACTGTCGCTTTCTCTTTGGAGAACTAGACACAGAGATATCAGAGCAGTATAGCTTTGGCGGAATGGATGAAAAAAGTCTGGACATACGATAGCAGGCGTGTTTTTAGAAATGTTATCCGTATCAGAAAAACAAAGTTAAAAAGAAATGTCATTTTCTTTGTTTTCTAGACAAAAACCAAACAGAAAATAACATGTATGGACGAAACATAATAAAAAAAATTGTCACGCGGTGATATTGTAGCCGCAATACAATCTGTAATACACTGTTCTATATCAGTAATGAGCTTACAAATGCCCACCTACCTGGGAACGAGATAGAGCGCTCTACGGACGCACTCGACGGCCAGGAGCGGCTCCCCGCGAAGGCGCCAATATTGAGTGGCGAGTGAGTGCAGCAACCAATCTGAACCGCTATGGGCCAAGAGCATGCGAGCTACGCGATCACCCCATACACTCGCATCTTCTTCCTCCTCTTCCTCTCCCTCTTCTTCCTCGTCACCGCTCTCCACTTCCATGTCTGCAATAATAGTCCATGGACTTAGGTAGCCAACACAAGTTAGATATTCAAGTAACCCCAACTGAGCGACCCCCAACTAAAACACTGTGTTTTTCTTCACTTCATCTTATATCGTTTACAGATGTCCTGATATATACATATGCTTACACGATTCACACGATGTATAAAGTGCATGTACCGTACGGTGTATGAGAGGTGTAGAGCTTTCGGGGCCCTCGCCGTCTGGCCAACTGCGTAAACCAAAAATCTGCTACGTAGCGCAATAACACCTTCTCCCTTCTGGACCGAGGGAAAGGCACTTTCCCACAGTTACATGTGTAAAAAACAAGAAGAAAAGAATGCAAGACTGCTCATATAAAACACATCCACACAAGGAAGCAGAAGGACTTGGGACCTAAACCTCAGTAGTGATGTAGGTTATTGGAGCTAAAGCGATATCTAAGGTTTAGGAGCATAGGTGGAGCAGGTGTAGAAGTGATTAAGGGGTAATTAAGTGAAAATTATAACGTCAATGAATGGCAGTAGTGCGGCGATACGTATATTTTATACGTATATATATATATATATATATATATATATATATATATATATATATATATGGGAATACGCTTCCCATTTATGCACGTGTAAAATCTGCTGTGATAATTATTTTAATTCCCTTTCAATCACTTCTACACCTACTCCACCCATGCCGCTTAACCTAGACCTATACCCTAGATGCCGCTCTAGTTGTAATAGCCTACATCGCTGTCGAGGTCTAGTTCCCAAGTCCTCCCCATCTATCCTTCCTACAGTTTGTATATGGGCTTTGCTCCTCCCACATATCTTTTCCATTTTCCAATCTCCCTATTTGTTCAATGGTCTGAAATAGGTTTCTAAATATCTGTGACATACCCCCCCCACTCTTCAATCAGCTTGAGAGTTTCACGACTGCGTATTTCTAGAGAGTCACAAGGTCTCTACCAATAAATTTGCTTTTGTAACACTTCCTTTAGCCACCAGACCAAACACCGCGACCCTTCTCACACAATACTGTTTATGTTTCCCCAGCCCTCAAGCTCGCCTCCCAGTTAACCGCTCCACACTTGATACCTTGTTCCTCGTGTGATACACACACCTAATACATATACCTCATGCATCGCCTGGAATATGCTAACGTAAGAATGTATCGCTATCATGAGTAGAACTGACATGTGTATTTAAATGCGTGTATTGAGGGAAAGTCATTGTGCAATGTCAAGATACCGAGGAGGCTTACGGAGCTGGGAACAGCGCTACAATGCGAGTCGAAGTAGTCAAGCACTCGTGGGGAATGAAGTTCAATTTTGGGGCACCGTGGTGTGGGGGAAAATTAGCGGTATTGTTCAGTGTTGTATTGTGAATGTTAATCATCGTAGCCCATCATCAGCAACGAATCTCCAGTGTAATGGCAAGTTCTAAGATTAATATTGGCAATGTAATCGAGGTTAGCGGCAAGATAAATCTCGTAATTTACATGAACACCCATTGATTTAAATTGTTCCGTGTGCACACTTCACCATTCAGCTATTAAATATGTAATTGATCTGTTAATAGTGCACTGTTAATAGGACATTATGTTGTGGTTCATCTGTCAAAATGTGGTGGATTGCTCGCACTTTCCATTCCGTGATTATTAGAATAACATGCATTAAATTTTCTGTGTAACCCATTTATGACCCTTAGTTAGCTCAAGTGTTTCATTCATTGTTCATATTTATATTTGTAGTATCTATTTTATCTAAAAAGTGAAAGATAGATTAGTTGTAATGTAAATTACTAAACTAATTTGTCCGCGTCTAATCACAATCTAAGATTATTTTAAAAACCAGTAGTTGTTTATAATATTTATATAGTTTTTTTGCAGAGCACTAACTTTGGACGAGATATTGGAGATGATTGAAAACTCTGACAGCGATGAGAAAGAAATAGAAGTTGAAGAAACTCTACTTGTGTGCAAAGAAAAATGAGAAGTCTCTGTCTTTATAACACCTCCAGAGAATGCCAACGTTACAGATGAGGATTCAGGAGGCGAAGATGTTTGCATATCAAATTTGTCAGGCAAGCAATTATGTTCCTATGCCACGGATCTCGTGAACGGCATGAAGATTGTCAGATAGTTGATAATGAGAGTTCCACTGTTCGCAATAAGAAACGAAAATTACCAGACTGGCATAATGATGACATTGAGCAGAGAACATTGAGTTCTTATCACTACAAGCCGTCAATTGCTGATGTCCCACGCAAGCCTCATGAAGTATTAAAGCTATTCTTGAGTGACGAAGTGTTGGAACTTTTGACTAAATGTACTGTTAGTTATGCTGCACTAAAAGAAAATCATAGAATCGTGCTAGAAGTTAGAGAAATGAAGGCGTTCGTGGGCATTCTTTTGCTGTCAGGATATTGCTCTGTTTCACGAAGGAGAATGTATTGGAGTGCCGAACTAGACACTCGTAATGAGCTCATTGTCAGATCAATGCGTCGAAACGGATTTGACGAAATAATGAAGTACCTGCATGCTGCTGATAATGATAACCTGTGCATGGATGACAGATTCGTCCCTTGCTGAATGTTTTAAATCAAAACTTCCTTGAATTTGGAGCAGTATTTGGACCATGCAAAGTTTCTATTGACGAATGTATGATTCCTTACTTTGGATGACATCCCACAAAGCAATTTATTAGTGGTAAACCAATAAGATGGGGTTACAAGGCTTGGGTTGCTGCCTCTCCTTCTGGTTATGCCTTTCAACTGGACACGTACCAAGGAAAAGAAACTGTGGCAAATGAAAAGTACAAAAAAGAATTTGGATTTGGTAGAAGTGTCATATTGAATTTTTTGGACACCTTGGAGCTTGCATATTCACAACGTAAACTCAGCCTATATTTCGATAATTTCTTTACTTCACTGAAATTACTAGACGAAATTTGTAACAGAGGGCATGGTGCAACAGGAACCGTAAGAAGTAATCGGCTTGAAAACTGTCCAGTTTCTGATTCTAAACAATTCGACAAACAAGCTCGCGGCACTGAGAAGCATTTTGTTGACAAATCATCTGGGATATTAATTGTACAATGGAATGATAATGCTGTAATTTGCATTGTTTCAAACCAACAAGGGATTCTTCCAATGAAGAAAGTGGAAAGGTACTCTGCGGCAGAAAAGAAAGTATCAGTACCAATGCCTTTCCTTGTCAATGACTATAACAGGAAGATGGGAGGTGTGGACCAAATCGATGAGAATATTGGCAATTATCGAATAGCGATACACGGCAAAAATAGTATTTTCCACTAATCTGCTACCTAATAAACGTGTGTGTAAATAATGGTTGGCTGTTCGCACGTGAAGGAGGGTACAAGCATGATATGCTCCAGTTTACTAGAGACATGTTGATCACTGGCTGAAAACCTATGGAACATCTCGTGCAAAACCAGGTCCTCAAAGTGCTGGGTTGTCACAGAATCTCGAAGCTGCAATGGTAACAGAGGCAATGCGCTATGACAAAGTAGACCATTTTATCACTGAGAGTGAGGGAAAGAAACGCATGAGACGCAAACACTGCAGTAGTCAAACCATTTACATTTGTAAAAAATGTAACGTTCCTTTGCATAACAAATGTTCCGAGAAATACCACGGGCTGAATGAGTAGACAAGTAAAAGCTTTGTCAACACATTTTTATAGAAATTGTGTACTTCTATTACAACAATGTCTCATACTATGCAGACATCTTCATTCTTATTACAAAAAAATGAAATTAGATTTGTAAAGTTATGTTGATTCTGCATTCTGTTAAGGAAAATATTAGATATCAGCGAGATCAATAATAAAATAAAATTTATTTGTATGTATTTTCAAATACTTTTCCAATGCATGATAAAACGTAAATTAATTGGTTTGTTTTACTCTTATCCTTCCAGTTCGAAAATAAATTAGTGCTTCCATTGCGGATGTGTGTGGGGTGCGAGTGCCCGGTGTTACGTTGACGCAACAACTCATAATGCTGGTGTTCCCAGCGTTGCGTCTGCGCAAAAAAATATTTTTATCTATATCTTTGAAGCAAATCGATAGAAACTCAAAATAATCGTTGATCATGTCTACGTAAGTACTAAACAACAATATATATGACATTCATGCAATTCCAGTAACCTTCAATAATTACGGGCGTAAATTGGTTAAATAGAATGAGGCAATAGGAACGAGCCTATTCTTGGGTTGGAACCCAAAACCTATGCTGTAATTCTATCCAAGCGATGGTCGTACATAAACTGACCACCGCGACAACGGACCTCGAACCCGAGTCTTCTCGCATCGCAAGCGAGTTCGCTCACCAGTCGACCAAGCTGGTGGTAGCTGGTATCATGAGAGGTATTTATCCCCACATGATAGTCATTGAAAAAAGTTGGAAACCCCCAACATTATATATATTCGGAGGATTAGAGTCCCTCCAAATGCGATCATGTTGTGTTTCTTGCATTTAATTGTGTCATTTACAAATATTAATTTATAAATAACGGAAGGACAGCATGCTCAAAAACCATGCATTGAAACCAAGATGACGTAAATTATGAGAAAGAAAAGAACTCATCGTCAATCAATCATTGTACAATTAGAAGTAGGCAAAGCATTTCTATTTCTATATTAAATTAAATTAATCAATATAAAAAAGTAGATACAAATTTATTCCATATCGCCACACAGATGTAAAATCCGCAACGAATTCGTCATTTTGAATTATATTTTCCAATAGCAACTTAATTCTTCGAGTGCTCACCTTACATTAATTCACCGAAGTAATGCTGAAGCTGAAAAGAAAAGCCTTTTCTGGTTTGACTACCAATCCGCTCAAAGAGTGCTTCAACAATAGCAAAAAAGCACGTCAACACGGCCAAAAATTATAAGTCTAATTATAAGCATAATTATAACGTTCGTGCAAGTTATCGGAGCTAAGGTTTTGAGCAAGTGTTTTTTTTAGTCATTAACACAAAAATTTTTCAATCATTACTAATTTTTATGAGTCCTCCATATGGAGTCCTCCATATGTCAAAAGTTCACATCGATCAGTCCAATAGTAAGGAAGATTTTAAATTTATTTCATTTGATTGGAATTTAACCGAGCCACAATTTTGTGCACGAATATGAAGTCTATAAAATACATGATTTTTTACATTTTAAGCTTTACCAAGGATACTTGAACAAAGTATGAACATTACAAACATTTTAATACCAAAATTTTTTATCACAATTTACAGAAAACATACCTTAATGATTAGTATACCTTTCTCGTGCTTCAATGACGTCAGCCGACGTCTCTTTATGGATTTTATCAAATTTTTTATTGAACTTGCAGTAATACCTTCAGCACAAATTTAAAGTTCATTCCATAGCTTATTTTTGGTGAAAAATAGACGTTCCGACTCGTAAACACGTTGCTTAAGAAGTGACCAAAAGTTTTCAATAGGGTTAAGGTGAGGGCCCAAGAGGCCTCAAATATTCTACTGTATCCATCGCAGCGTGTGACAGGGCATTGTCATGTACGTAAACAAGCTTCTTTCTGTTGGCAGACCTTTAATAGAACCAAGAACTACCCATTTCCTAGAGGAAATCGATAACGGTAGATGCTGTCAGTTTTACAATTTCATGGATTCTAAAAGGACTCACTGATTTTTAGTCAATTCCTGCTCATATCAAAGCACCTTCTCTTCCTTGTTGGCGACGTGTGTTGGGCGCGGGAAGCACCTACTGGAACCCAAACTTTGCTCCACCCGTCAGGGCTGTCGAGAGTAGCATGCATATCTGAAGAGGACGTGTTTAAAAACCACTTTCAGGTAAGTTGTTGTCCACTCAAGACGAGAAACCTTGTCTCCGCATCAGAGGAGGTCTTGTGTCGGGCAAAATGGGTTCTGCCATACTTCTCAACACTCAAAATCGAGTCATTTTTGATACATGGCTTAGTCAAACATTCTCAGAGACAATTCTTGCTTGTTGAGTATGGTTTCTCGCGTATTTCCCGTTTCACGCTGGACAAATCCCGCCTCGCCAGGACCTTGTATTTTCCCTTGTCCTTCCGTTCTGCCTTGGCTGCAGGGTTACTGAGATACTTTTCCACAGTACGGGAATCACGGTCCAAACAAGCAGCCATATCCCTCGCACATTCACCACCAGCCAATTTAGACACGATCTTCACCTTTTCATGGTCACCATGGCTTCTTCGTAATGCTTCTCAAATGACCATCCTACATGTATCTTGTGCTTCATAACCATTGTATACAATGGAACCATTTCTCTGACTCCTTCAACTTTCAACATTTTACATAAAATAGCTACAAAAATACCAAAACTCCCTACAAACAAAAATTACTGGACACAAAATGTCAACTTTAGTGAGTCATTTAAATTCACCCGTAGAAATTGGAAACAGAGAGAAACTGAAAACAAGCAGACGAACTTTAGTGAATACCACGAAAAATTCAACGAAAAAGTACTTCGCTTTACTATTGTTGTATCAAAAACGCCACGAAACACTAAATAACAATAAAATTAGGAAAACATGAAAATTATTACTAGATCGTTTCAGCGAATACACCCATGTGAAGCCTTGCCATCTTACATAAATGAAGCTATGAACACAATGATACACCAGTACGCAAGGATAGTTAAAAACTAAATATTTTAGGTTTAAAGTTTCCACATTCAACCATCAGCAGCGCTCGGCAGTTGAAACATAAAAATGAAATAAAATAGTAAGTTTTTAAACATGAATGATTCTCGTTTTAGTACTCAATGGTTCGTAGCAGTATGCCATATTCATTATTAAGGTCCACTACAAGAATTAAGGTCCGATTTTTTTCAATTTTAAAATTCGTTTGCATTCGTCTCATCCTATCCATCTTTGGTTTTTCAGCATTGAACAGCTATATCACTTGTCCGTAAACAATTCATGGTAACTCGTCGTATTCCAAGCTGCTTATCGCATACCAATATTTCTGAAATCATGGATGCATAAAAAATTCGTGTTGGTTACATACTCGTACATGTTTCGTCATGGAACAAGTCCATCCCAGACAGTTCCAAACGTTAATGAGGTGTTTGGAGAAAGTGTAGCAAATGAAAGCACTGTGCGTCGTTGTTTTGTAAAGTTTCAGTCCGGTGACTTTACTGATGAAAATCAGCCTCGTGGTAAACCAGCGACCACGATGGACAGTGATGAGTTGGAAGCCGTAGTGGAGACGGATACATCTCAAACTACACGCAAGTTAGCAGCAAGGTTTAAGGTTTCGATCCCTACTGTATTGGATCATCTGAAACAAATTAGAAAGGTAGAGAAGCTAGACAATGGGGTACTACACGAACTGAATGAGAGTAAACAAGTCGCCTTGAAACTTGCTGTTTTTTGCAGTCACGTCTGAAATCACATTATTGCATTGCATCGTTACGCGGTATGAAAAGTGGATTCTTTTTAACAATCGCCAGCGTCCTGCCCGGTGGCTTCATAGAGACCAAGTGCCAAAACAATGTCCACAGAAGAATTTTCACCAGAAAAAGCCACTAGTGTCTGTTTGGTGGTGCAGTGTCGGTGTCATTCACTACAGCTTCATGAGCTCCGTGGTGGAACTACCTCATCGAGGAAGGACGCAATGAAGAGTTCAGCGGTGAGCCAAATCGATTTTCAATTGGACCTTTCCGGGGACGTGGTTTTCCGTCTTCTACTCAAGTTCGACTTTCAGCTTCAAGAGGAAGAGGATCGCCGCGTCTTCGGAGGCATGCGCCATATTGCGTCACCTGGGACTCCTCCCATTCTATTTCTTTCCTACTTTCATTGTTTTTCACAAGGTCCCTTCTTCTCGCCAGCGACATAAAAATCAACCCTGACCCCACATACACATGCCCCATATGCAAAAACCCCTTCACATCTAGTCGCGCAAAGGATGGATCCGTCATCATCAATAACTCAACTTTGGGAGGACCCCGTTTCGGTGGCGTGTTTCTTACGCAGTGCTGTCTACCTGGACTGACAATACTGGGGAACACCAACAACAGCAACAGCTTCATGAGAACCGGCACATCAATTACAGCATCAATTACATTAACTAGTGATGCCCCAAATGATGCTTCAAGAGGAAGAGGAGGAACTTGTTATTATGGAACCAAGGTTGGTCAAAAGAGATGGAACATTTATTTTACAAGACAATCCTCGGCCTCAAGTTGCACAAAGAATGCTTCACAAGATTCAAGAACTTAACTTGAAAGTACTTTGCCACCCGCCATACTCACCAGACCTTGCACCAACTGAATATTTCCTTTTTCAGGCATAAGGCAACGTTTTACAGGGTAAGAACTTCATCTGTGAAGCCAGAACATCCTTTCGTGAATTTATCACCTTCTGTTTTCCATAATTTTTCGCTGCTGTCACAAATAAGCTACTGATTAAATGGCAAGAATGTATCGATGATATAGGCACAAACTTTGATTAAACTGCATTGGTTTTGGTTTCAGATTAAGAAGAAAAAATTTCTTGTTAAATCGACATTTCGTACTGAACGACCTAATATTATAGCTATATCTTCCCTGGATATTCCACTACAATCGCGGCTCTGCCTACGCTGACTAATCCCATTTCACTCGTGGGAATTTTGGTATTAAAATATCAATTCCATAAAACCCCAACAATGATTATCAAGACTAAGACGAGTAAGTTTGATGGCTTAGAAGAACACGTCTAATCAGAACAGGAAAAGAGGCACACTTTTTTCTCCAAACGGGTACTTCTTCGCCTTTTAGCTTGAGTTTCAAGTTTCAGTGCAAGCTCACAGTCAAGCTAATCGTGGTTGATTACCTTCACAGAAGTGCCCATCAATCAAGAAATTACACTCGATGGCCTCGCAGCGTAGGAGCTACATTAGGGTATAAGAAACTCATAGAAGAAATGAAACAATTTTTTCTTCACTTACTGATGTTTTGCTTCTGTTCGCACACGCATGAAAGACCCTCGGAAATTATATTAAATTTGAAGAATATTTAAGGGTCGCGACAAACAATTTCCTAATAACCTACAGAAACGATAGAAGCATATACTCTTTAGAAATAATTGCATCATATGGAAAACGAAACAGACAGTTTACAGTGTTTCTATTCAGAAAGTCGTATTTTGAAGGTCATTTTTTCCCGCCCCACAAGTTCTCGATGCCGATGGATGAACTGGAGGAGATACTTCACAGCGGTCAACTTCGTGGAGCTTAGGTGTCGCTTGACTAGGGCGAGGCCTCGCTTCGCAGCATCGTTGACCTCTCGGAGACCAAGTGCCCAATTTCGAGCGTCCTTGAAACGATCGTCTTCCTCTCACAATCCCTAGGTAACCGTTCAGTCAGGGTAGGTCTTGAGAATCTCGAGGAAGAGTACGTCTTTCAACGGAGCTTTCATAGAAATTAGTGCTTCATGCCATTGTTTGCCGTACACCAAAGCGACGAAGATGGCCACTCGTTCTAGTTTGGCCTTCTCTCGCTCTATCAGCAACAGCTCGGATTTGAACATCTGAAACGTGAGGCAGTAAATGGCTTGGGTCAACCAACGGGTTTATGAGAGCTCCAGAACGGTGGAATGGTTCGACAAAATCTGCACCACCGTGGAATTAGAGCCTCCTCCAGGTAGGCCAATGCGTCGTCCTTCAGCCTACGGGCAGTCATTAGTGGCGAGGAACTCTACGAAGTCCTTCGATGTTTCCGCCGTTTCTCTCTGTGAGAGATCCACGAAAGACCGTAGATCACGGAGTCGTTTGAAGGTTTCAATGTCAGGAGTGATCCTTAGGGATCACCTTGTGAACATGATGCCGGTAAGCCAACAAAAGCAAGCTTGGTCAAAGTTCTTGTTCAATTCAAATGCGTAATTTCACCATGCCAGTGTTCGAAGCCACTGTGTCGAAACAGAAGGCGATGGTCTTGTCCATGACGCCCACTTCGTCCGCCTCCTTCAAGATCACAGCAGCTACGTCTTTGCTAGTCGAGTTCGAGGTTGTCGAAACCACAAGGAGGAACGCGGCGTCATCTTCCCCTGAGCGACGGGCCTCAATTTGGTCCTCCGTATCGACAGAGAAGGAAGAAATTTTCAGTCCTAATGAAGGCCCAATTTCTAAGGTATATCCTGGTTCTACAGTCCCACGATATTCTCGGCCGCTAGCTTTCTCTACGTAATTCGTGCTTGATGGACCGTACTCTTTGAGACCACAATACTCCCAATATCGATTCCAAAAACTTGAGCGGTAGTTGCGAACGTTGACGTTGCTTACCGTACCGACAACTCTCAATCCTATTTGAAATTATAAGATCGTTCACAGAGATCGGCGGCGACTGTGAAATTTTTCGAGGTTCGAGATCCACGAGCCGGTGACAATGACACAATTGCCTGGCAATGTCGGTCTTCACGTGCCTGGAGCCGCTTGAGTCGAGTTCCGCTCTTGACTGCTTCTTCATCTTTTTCGGTCACAAGGCCAATTCTAGCCATAGGTTATTCCCCTCTGGTTTCTCTCTGAATTCCTTATTCTTCACCTCTGCCCGCTGGAGATAGAAGTGTGAGGTCGAACATTTCTTGGACGTCTCTTGCAAATCCTTTCTTCTATACGGAGTTTCGGTCTTTGTTCTTGTTTTTCTTGAAGTCATTGTACGCCTTAACCAGCAGCTTTGACAGCTTCGTGACGACGTGCATTATTGTAGTTGTCGGAATCCTGGCGCGCAACCAGAAGGGAAGAACCTTCTCCATTACCACCTTTCTGCTCACACTTGCTGTCTTCCCCATCTCCCAGTGGTATTAAGAGCAGACGAGGACAAGGCCCCATTGATTTTCTCGATTGGATCCTAGTCGGTGCCCCAGGTTACTAGCGGCTTTTGTTGCCTCAGAAAGAACAAAGAAAAACCTAAGAAAAATCGAGAATGCCGAATCATACCACCTAACCCTTAACTGCCTAATTTTTTTTTGACGCCTAATAATAGGCGAGATACATTGAACACATGAAAGACCTTTGTTGTACCGAATTGGGGACATTGGGAAAACGAAAAACAATTTTTCTCAGATTGAAAACAAAAAATATCTAAAAATAGAATTTAAACGTCTTACGTATTTACTAATGCAACTGTAGTGGCTTAGTCACCCCTTAACGCGACACAGCCTCCTCGTATTTTCTCCAGCAACTAGTGGCTTCGTCACCCCTCAATGCAAATCTTATTGTACGTCATTTCTAATTTAGTTACCACTAGATTCCAATGTCCGCCAAAGTGTTCAGTAATTGTAAGTCGTACCAATGTAACGTTTATCAATAAATGAGTTCCTACTTCTACTCGGTGTTTCAACCTTCTACACTTGAGTAGAAGCTTATGTAAGACCGCTAACGTAGCAGGCTATAACTGGAGATCACAAGCCCTAACCGACTCACAGGGCGTCTACCTCGAGTAGACGTTAGGCACGATCTCAAAACAGTTGCCTTGACGGAACCACACGGCGCAGGTAGCACACCAAAGGTCTTACATAACAATATAGAATTACAAAACACTGATGTAGCTATATGTTTTCATACATATCTGGTGCATATCATGGTGAAACATAATAAATTACTTATGAATTTTTCTTTCGTCTAGTAACTACTGCTTGTAGAATTTCAAGAAGCAATCGCTGTCTTTGTTCAGACATGAAGTTACAGTGCATTTCTGACATATTGTCACAGTTTTACTAGAGCATTTTTCCATCTCGTATCGATTTCTCTTGTCTTCAATGACAAGAAAATGATCAGAGTTATATCGCACAGCTCTGTGAAACAATTGCTCTTCTCTTTGGTACAGGACTACCATTTGATGTTGACAAGGGTCTTCTTCCTCTTTTTGCACTTCCGCATGTTTTACCAGCTTTCATAAGTGCAAATGAAATACTGAGTTTAAATTCAGCTGCTAGGATATCTTTCTTTTGCACTGCTGCCTCACAAACATCATTTCGTTATAATTGCTATGCATTTAATACAGCCATGTCTGTCAAATGAAATATTCTATGATGGCATTTCTTTGCTCTCAGATATATTCTATCGAGAGATAAGAGTTGATCAACTAAATCAATACATTATGATTGATACATTATATCTCATTACAATGTCAGGACAAGTGACGTAACTTTTGAGGTGGTATTCCAATTTAATGTCGTTACAGACACCATTGGGTTAGCCTTTGCAAATTTTGAAACAAGATTTACAGGCTCACTATCAAAATATTTCACATAGGGGATTGTGAAACTCTGCATCCGGTTATTTAATTCTTCAAATGTACTCCTTGCTTGCTTCTGTAACTGCTTATCCGGAAACTTATCATTTTGGAATTCCGTCAGTCTTGTTGCTTTAATGGTTTTACACCACCAAATTTCTCTACTAGCTAAATAATCTAATGACGGCAAGGAAAGGAACCAATTGTCACAGAACAGATATGGTTCAATACGTAAATTAGGAATTACTTGAATGAGATGAAGTACCGTGTTGGCACTAGGCTGTAAGTCTGGCACATTTAGGTCTGAAACAAGGCTTACTTCTACCGCATATGGCTTGAAATCATACACAATTCCTTTTTGTCTGACAAAACAAATATTTCTAAACCAAAACTTTTTGGTTTACTGGAGATGTACTGTCGCAACTGACTTTTACCTTTGAAAGGTACTATCTGCTCATCAATGCATAAGTTTTGTGGCATTGCTATGTGAACGACCTAGTCATTCACTACGTTTCCAGAAGTGAGCAGACCGTGTACGTTAGGAGTACTCGTCTTAGTAACTTAGGTACACAAACTAAAATCTGCCACTTGTGCGGTTCCCTATGTGTCGAGGGACGACCGACAAGTGTAGTAGTGGTAGTCTAGCGCCTGCAGTCAGAGTGATAGCGCTTGTTTGCTTCTGCTGTCGAGTGGTTACCAAACGTAAAGATTCCAGCTAGCGATTTTGGTACACTTCGCTGTGCCATTGGCGCGAAATTGAACAAACTGCAATACATGGTGCAATATGAAGACAAACAACTTTTAAACATCTCTTCGCAATGTATGGTGTGATAAAAAGATATAAAGCCCCTTTTAGAACTTGTTCGCAAATTGGTGTGCAACAAATATATATAAATCTTTTAAAAACTGCTATTCATAGTGCAATAAAATAAAATATTCGAAATTCCTTTTAATCGAAGCATCATTTAATATTCAAACCTGAAAAGAACCGTGCAGAAAACTTACCAGTTGTTGCTAGGTTGCTGGCTGAAAATGCTTAACCAATCTGACATTAATTCGCCGGAAAGTCCAGTGACAAAGAATTTGGTGTCAAGTGTGATTGGGTAAGAACCACCCTGTGTTCGGGTTTTTGTTCCGGTGTGTGAAAGTGTCTTGGTCGTAAGCTGCTGTGTTAATGGACCGATCATCAGATCAACGTTTCTTACCGACCTTCAATAGATGTGAGTGTAACTAAGGATTTGCAAGTGATGGAAGGTTTAACAGTGGCTCTCAGCAATTTGGGCCGTTATGTGAAACCGCTGCAGCCTTATGCGCCCCAGCCTTAAGCGTCGTAGCCTTATGATCCTTGAAAGAAAACTTCTGGTATCGCAAACTTCTTTCAATCTTTCGAGGCATACGCTAGTCATACGTATGGGCCGAAAGAAGGGGGATGATAATTAAAGATTGCATTTTTGAAGGAGGATGCTCAGCAATCTTCAATTGCTATGAGAGCAGATCAGTTGGATTACGGCACTGTAAAAATGAACTCGATCTCACTCTTCACTTCATGAGACTCTTCTGGAATACTGGAAAATTTTCGGCCTTTATGAAAGCCCACAAACTTCAAGAGGAATCGTTTGCAATTTTCACCATGCGACTGACAGGACTTGCTGCAGCTGCTTTCGGAATGATGGAAGGACGAGATCGAACGATTTTGAGCAAGTTTATTGAAAGTCTACCGCGTGACATAAAGGCGCAAGCGACAGTGCAAGTTTAAACTTAACAAATCCGAGCCTCGATGCAGTCGTGCAAATGGTGTCAGCGTCGAGCCTGTCGTGCGAAGTTTTACACTGCTTACATATCTACAAACTGTCCCGGCATCGAACTTTGCTTCTGGTTTTGGACGTGGCGTAACAAAGGAAGATCTGTCTACAGCGTCGGATTACAGTTTTTCAACGGGGACGAAGCCAACACGAGGAATATGTTTCTACTGTAACGAAGTGGGTCATTTTGCACGTGAAAGCCCTAATCGGAGAGGAAAACATTGGTATGCAGCACCTGGTATTGAAGAGCAAGTTTCATGCCAGTATTGTCGCAGGGGACACGTTCTGTCGAAATGCGAAGACTTCAAGAAGAAATTTAGATCCTGCATATGGTGTAAAGAAATTAACCACAAATCGTTCGAATGTGCGCCTAAGTCTCCAGAGAAACTAACAGCTACCTTCGAGAGTTGGGATACCACAGTACAGTTCATTTCCTACGTACACAAATACTAATCTTTTAACAAAATCTAGTCCTGTGTCTGAACCCGGTTGTTACTTTCTGTCCATAAAAATTAACGGAACTCTGATGGACGCTCTTGTTGACAATGGAGCAGAAGTTTCAGTGATATCAAAAACCTCCAAAACAAAATTAACCCTAAACCAGCTTTGAGGAATGCATCGAAGCCTACATTGACAGAATTTGAAGGAGCTCGAACTAACGTCATCAGTGAAGTAAAAGTAACTGTGGAAGCGGATGAACTGTGTACCCCAGCTTTCACTCTACTGGTGAGCCTTCCCGTTCTACCAGTCAGTCATTGTTATCGAGACTTGATTTTCTGGAAAAATACTTCATGATGAACGACACAGTACATCGTGAACACCACTATTCACCACCAAATGAGGAGCCCTATATTTTAAAGTTGAAAACTAAGCCCGTAATAGAAATTCTGAGTCTAGTAAGAACCGTAAAAGAAATTGTAATAGGGCCAAATCGAAGAATATTAATTAATGGTAAGCTGTCTGATAATAGTATTTGTGATGGTACAGAGGGATATATGGAGCCATTTTGTGTAGTTTCTGGCGATACTTTGGATGTTGAGGCAGCGTATTCGGTAGGAACTGTGAGAAATGATCATTTAACTGCAGAATTGATGAACATGAATCCATGTGAAGTTTTGTTAGAGCCAGAGACTAAACTAGACGTGTTTGTTGTTACGCATTTTGATGTAGATTCTATTGCTCAGAGTATTGTCTTTGTAGATGTTTGTGTTGGGGATTTGTTCGATTTTCTAACAGTCACTTAACTTAGAATCAGATCAGGGAGGTAAAGTCAATGTTGAATAGACGCAGTGCAGCGATTTCACAGCATGAACATGATCTTGGTCGTACTTTGTTCAAGGAAATTTTCCCAATAAGAAGCATTATCGTAGATTACAGGGACTATTAAGACAAGAGATAGAGGTAAAACAACGTAAGCTCGAGGAACGAGGTATTATAGAGAAGTCAAATTCTTCGGGGTCATCTCCTTTAGTTCCCAGAAGGAAGAAAGATGGTTCTCCTAGAATCTAGATTGTGCGTAGATTTTTGAGCATTGAACTCAGTGACCAAGCGTGATTCGTTTCCTTTGCTGAACATTAAAGATGCCCTGTCTAATCTTAATAATACTAGTCATTTTTCTACTTTCGATTTGATGCAGGGATTTTACCAAATTGAAATGGACGAGTCCAGTAAAGAATACACTGCATTTTCCACTGATGACTCTCAATGGCAGTGGAAGCGGATACCTTTTGATTTGACAAAATAATCCAGGGTCTTTTATGAGGCTTATTTCTTTAGTACTAGCTGTCGTACCTTGGAGCGTAGCTATTAGTTATATAGACGCTGTTATAGTTACAGGGAAAACATTTGAGGAGCACTTGCCTAATTGCAACCTTGTGACGGGTAAATTTGAATCTCACGGGTTAAAAGTTAAGCCAAGCAAAAGTGTTATGTTTCAAAGTAAAGTAACTTACCTTGGTCCTATAGTTAGCCGCGTCCAAGGTTTTCGTCCAGACGAGAGAAACGTACAAAAAATAGTATCTTATCCTCAACCGAAAACTCGGTGTCAAGTACTTACATTTTTATGACTGTGTTATTCCTTCAGACATCACATACCTGATGCCAGTATTTTAATGAAACCTTTGAATGAATTAATAAATAAGAAAAAGGTTAGGTGGACAGAGGAATGTACAGCTTTTTCGAAATTGAAGGAAATTTTGACTAATCCACCACTTTTCAGTTATCCTGATTTCACAGAAGACACAGTACCATTAATGATCACATTGGATGCAAGTCGAGCTAGCGCTGGAGCTGTCTTGTAACAAGTCCAGAAAGGATACGGGAGAGTCCTGGCCTAGGCTAGTACAACCTTTAATAAAGTAGAGGCTAATTATAGTGCCACTGACGGCGAGCTTGCAGGTTTACGATGGTAAGGAATTTTTGCCCTTTCATTTATGGTCGTAAGTACGTAATTAGGACTAACTACAGACCGCTGATTTACCTCAATTCAATGAAGAGTGTAGATGCAAGACTAATGAAAACGTTTGAGGATTTGTATTGCGGCCTGTTTGAAATACAGTACGTACCTGGGAACAATGTGGTAGCAGACGCTCTTTCGAGGAGGGTAAGTCTGCCGGTTAACAGTAACCAGATTGATCCAGATTATGCTGAATCATTAAGAGGTAAAAAGTTAAAGTTAATTCCTGGTGGATCAGATTTCTTATTTTGTGCTCTTTCATTGGGTTTGAGTGAAGCGTTGACGATCATGCAACAATTACGGAAAGTGTGACTAGAGTGCTCAAAAATCCGAAGGACTATGAACTGAGTAAGAATAAGCGTGACTTAGACGAATCGAAGCAATGAAGCAAGTTGGTACAGTACCGATCTGTGTTTGGTGCATTCTTTCGCGAAAGAATTTAAAGTTCAGATGTGTATGCACAAGGACGGCATCAGCATTGCGAGATTTGGATGTGACGAGCTTAATCCTACAGTTCATTTGCAGTGCCAGCGCAGTGTTCATTTAACCTGCTCAATTGAGCCGGACGTGGAAAATGCTGACGAGGTCATCATAAATCATATCGACTACGTCACAGAGAAAAAGAAAAAAAAGAAAAAATTTCACACAAAGTACTGTACACTTTAATAAACGACGAAGGAAATGTTCAACGGAAAAAGAAAATAATTGGAAAAAAAAGTCAAATTTTGTAAAGACCATGGCGGCGAGTTAATAACGGGAAATCAATGGGGCTGAATTTACATGAGACTCGAGAAATTCATCGCTTCATTTAACAACCGAACAGCTTTTAACCCCTCCATCAGGAGATCCTATAATTTGTCTTCTGAAATTGCATCTGGCATTAGACGCGACGTTGCGGGAAATTCCTAATGAGCTCAAAACTACGTTTCAAGGTCGAAAATTCTTGAGAGCAGTAGAAAGTTTACGACTGTGACGGTATTTTGTATGATGGTTCACGTGAGGTGCCTGTAATTAGAGCTGAAGCATTGCCTCGAATGGTTGAGGAGTTTCACAGAGTATCTGGTCATATTGGGAGAGACAAAACTGTCGAAACAATCTCCAGATACTTCAATAATTCAAGGTTAACTCCGATTGTGGCATATGTGATACGCCAGTGTTCGGTGTGTCTTCAAGGGCGGTTTGTCCAAATTCTCCGAACAATCACTATGCTGTCGACCTTCCCGAACTTCCTCCGGGACGAGGGAATATTAGTTTTATGCTGTTTGGCTTAGATACATACACGAAGTTTGGAGACGCCATTTCACTGGGAAGCAAGCGGTCAGCACCTGTAGCCAAAGCGAGGGAAGAGAGGATTTTCAGTTCTCTCATGAAACTTCCCGAGATAGTGACTCTAGATAATGGCCCCGAATTTAGAGGACGACCGTTCGTAAAGATGCTTCAAAAACACGGTGTGAAGCCTTTTCAAACGGTTCCTTGTTCACTAAATTGCAACGGAGCAGTTGAACGATTAAATGCTACTCTGAAGAATCTTCTTGCAGCCGCGTATGGGGAATGTAAAACTCCGTGGTCAAATCGTTCAACAAAAAGTTTAATAATCTACAATAATACATTACATTCTCAAACAGGACGCACCCCTGCAGATTTATTTTCAGACCACGCCAATCAACTTTCCATTCCTTTTACAGAGCCATATTATTGGAGACCGCCGCAAAAGTCATATAAGCCATACTTTTATGGTCAGCTAGTGGCGCGAAGGATCCCGCCATTGCCGTCGAAGAACAAATAAGCTCCGAAGTTCGATGGACCATTTGTCGTCATTGAGGCCGATCCTAATGGCATCACGTACAAGATAGCGAGGTCAAATGGCAATGATGTGCACACAGTACATTATAATCAATTAGTGGAATGGCATGGCTGCGATGATGTGAGAGAAATACAAGTTCTCCACCAAAGAATATTACATGATTCAAAGAAAGTTCTCAGTGCATCGACATCGAAGGGGGCTCGCTCAGGTTCCGCCAGTATGCCAAGCAGCACTGCATCAGCGTCGTCACAGCGCAGTCCAGCAAAACACGCGCGCCGGACACCTGCATGCGATGGGCAAACCGCCAGAAAATGCTCAACAGTCAAAGAGACCCGACATTCCTGACAGAGATTGGGGGAGCAGCTCCATAAGATAGCTGTGTGTAATTCTAGTATGACTAATCCGTAGACGGCACAAAACCACCTCCATCCGGCGGCTACGACAACTGGACGAGGTCCATTCACGTTCAGTATTTTTAATCTTTCTGAGCTTCTTGTGGTTCACGGCAGTCTACTGCTGTTGCCATAGTTCTCTTACCGCCGCCTTAACTAGAGGGTAATAGTCACGACAGGGTACACATTCGTTTAGAGATGCACCCTCAGAGACGGCCGCTCGTTTTGCCATGAGGTCCGCTCTCTCATTTCCAGAGACTCCCACGTGTTCTGGCACCGAGCAGATCCTGACATGTTTTGAAGCGCGGAGAAGTCCCATCAAAATGTCGTTGATCTTACCAATAATGGGGTGGCTGCTTGCATGAACTTGGATGGCGTCTATAATGCCCTTCGAATCAGTGAAAACAGTAAAACGGTAATTTGGATGTTCCTCGATCAGTTGCAAAACCTCAATGACACCATACAGCTCCGCAGTGAACATAAAGGTTACCGAAAGGAGCCTGCCAGCTCTCACCACCTTACCCAAAACAGCGGAGCACTCTACAACACAACCAGACTTCGAACCATTGGTGTATATTTAGACCGAAGCAGCATGCTGGTCAGGAACGTGTTCCAGGAATAAGTCTCTCATGACGTTGGTCGGTAGGGTCTGCTTTTGGGCAGCCGACACCCAGAGCAGAAAATATCAATTGGTATATACCACGTTGGAGTGCTATTCAGAATAACAACGGTACACTTTCATAGCATCCAGCTGCATAGTCTCAACCAAAACATGATAGTTCATGGGTGAAAGAAGAAAATATGGAAAGCGCAAATATCGTCCACGAGGTGCATTCACGTTCATCCAAGTTGGAGAGAGGAAGCGGCTTGTCCAGCCGGACAAGACACTGCAGGCTCAATAAAATCCATCGTGCCCGGAGTGGAGGCTCGCCACCCTCCACGCACAGGCTAACCACCGGTGAGGTGCGAAAAGCACCAGTACATAGTCGTAGAGTGGCGTGATGCACCGGATCGAGTTTGCCAAGGTTAGTTTCCCTGACATGCTGGTAAACAACACAGCCATAATCCAGCTTACTTCTGATAAGCGTCCTGTATAGTCTGAGCAGCGTAGCTCTGTCTGCTCCCCAGGGCAACTCAGATAGGCATTTCAAGATATTCATTCCCCGGGTACACTCGAGCTTAAAGGAGTTTAGATGAGGCTTCCAAGACAGTTTATCGGCCACAATCGTCCCCAAGAATTTGACTACGCACAAAGTTCACAATCCTTCCTTGTAACACCAACCGCGGAGGGTTGCAGCGATTACGTCTCTGCAAGTGCAATCCAACAGTTTTTTCGGGAGAAAAGACAAATCATGTTCTTTGACCCAGTTGTTCACATTGTTGATTACCATCTGCATCCTACGGCTTGAGGCTGGCAATTGGGCAGATGAGGAGTAAAGCATGAAGCCGTCCACATAAAGAGACACTGACACATCAAGAGGCAGAACAGACGTGATTTCGTCTAGACCTACGTTGAACAGAGTGCAGCTCATTACGCTGCTCAGGGGCAAGTCCTCGTGTTGCACTTGCATCGGGGACAAAGTACCCCCGACTTTGACCCGAAAACTTCTCTCGCCCAGAAATCCCTGTACGTACATAGTCATATTACCACGGAGTCCATATCCGTGTAATGTTTTTGAGATTCCATACTTCCACGCAGTATCATAAGCCTTGTGCAAATCAAAGAAAACACACAGCGTCTGGCGGCGCTTATCGAGGTTGGCTACCAAGTAATTCCGAAGGCGTACAAGAGCATCTATCGTCCCCCTGTTCTGACAGAAACCGAACTGAACAGAGTTCAACAGTTCGTCTGCCTCCAACCATCTCGTGAGCCGGATGTTGACTATTTTTCCATTAGTTCGGCATTACAGCTGATTAAAGCAATGGGGCGGTAGTTGTTTGGGTTGGAGGGGTGTGTGTTTGGTTTTGCAGTGCGCTATTGATATGGATATGTATGTACGTTCCACATTTTATTATAAATGTGCAGAAGGTGAGAAATTGCTGTATAATGCATCTTTTTTAGCATCTGGAAGTGGATGCCATCTGGAGCAGGTGCTGTGTCCTTAGACTTCTTCAAGGTATAATATACCTCGGTCAGAGTGAGGGGGCCATTATAAGATAAAACGGCATTTATTGAGAAGTCTAGTGCTTGCTGTTCTTGCTGGCGCTAATGCACTAAGAAGGCAGGAGGGTAGGAACGGCCGCTATTGACACGGAAGAAACTCCGGGTCAAAACATCCGCTATCGTTCCGGGTCTGCAGTGAGAGCGCCGTTAATTTCCAAGCAAGGCCTCCTGGAGCCATATTTCCTTCATTTTAGTGACGCGTTGCTATACCTTTGCCATGGGAGTATCGGTTTTCAAGCTAGAGACGTACCTCTGCCACGATATCTTACGAGCTACATCCTTGATGTTCTGCGTTCGGGCCCTAGCTCGGTTGTACGCAATCTTACCAGCCCCTTCCCTTGTCCGCAGGTATCGTCGCAAGGATCGCTGCTGTGCATTCGTTATTCCATCTTGGGATACGATGTCTCAGGGGCCCTCCTCGTGATTGAGGGATGGCAACGTCACCAGCTGCATGCAGGATTCTTGTTAGCTCATCCACGCTTTGAGTCCCATCAGGTTCCTCCATTACCGTCAAGGCCTCAAAGGTTTCCCAGTCGGCTCTCCTCAGTATATAGCGCGGTTCTATAGAGATAGGATGATGCTGCTGCATGCTTACCATATTAAGGTAGTGATCACTACCGTACGTATCTTCAGCAACGGTCCACTGGGCATCCGGAAAAACATCTGACGAGCAGAGACTAAGACCGATGGCAGAGAAAGTATTGCTTTGAACTTGGTAGTGTGTAGGAGCTCCGCTATTCAACAGGCAGATGTCAGTGGCAACAAGGAAACCCTCCACCGCCCTGTCATGTCTATCGTTAGTTGCGTTGCCCCAGTTCAAATGTTTAGCATTGATATCGCCAAGAATAAGTGCAGGCCTTTCCAATTGGTTGCTAATATGGGTGATATTCTGCGAATTTAGGGGGTCTTATGGTGGTACATAAATGTTGCATACGGAGATCATGCGTAGTCCGATGCACAAGCGGAAAGCAAGAGCCTGCAGCCCGGTGCACAGGGCTATCCTGCTATAGCCAATATCCCCCCGCACCCAAACCGCCAGTCCCATTCCAGGCACTGGGTTGGGTAGAAGTGAAAAAAACTCAATTTGATAGTTAGATGGGGGCGTAGATTGAAGGTCTCCAAGAAGGGTCTTTTGGAGGTAAACACAACTAGGCTGAAACTCTCCAAGGAGTACTCTGAGGTCGCTGTAGTTTCGACGGTATCCTCGAATGTTCCATTGGATATAAGTATTCATTGTTTGCTTGCTTTAGTTTTAACACGGGTGATATCCTTTTTTATTTCTTGTTACGATGAACGTCTTGTAACAGTTGATGGAAGGTCGTCAGGTCCATCATCCCACGAGTGTATAGGCACTGCAGGGGGAGGTTTTGTTGGAAGGTGAGGAGGGGGAAGGTATTTTTTTCAAACTGAGACGCAGCATCCTCTGGGACGGTTCTAACGCATTCCAGAGATTGCACGCGTTGAGATAATGAGGTGCGAGCTCAGCCGCCCCGTGGCCACCCGAGTGAGGAGCCTTAAGATCCCGTCTGGTACCCCTTCCGTCAAGCTCATACGGCCGGGCTCTCGCACAACTGGGCGGGGCTCCCTACTCACGCCGGGCATCAGTCCAGGGACCTCCCAGCGCGGGGTTGCGACTCCCGTGCTGGTTCGTGTCTCCCATCACAGGCAGCCCGACCCAGGGGGACCTCAGAATCCTGCTGAATGTTTTACACGGTTTTAGGGATCTTTGTTATGGCAACGTTGTGAGGTGGCGAGGAGCTGCTTTGCAAGCGTTTACGGGAAGTTACGATAGAAGTTATCGTTCTCAAAGGTTCGTTTTGCAAGTCCGGTAGTGGTTTAACTGCAGTTGTGGGCGCGATTGTTTGGCTGCTACGGTTGTTCTACAGTTGTTTGGTTGCTCCTTACTTCTCTAGGTGGTCGTGGCTGTTTTGCGGTTTTTTGACTGCTCCTTATTTCTCTAGGAGGTCGTATCTGTACTACAGCTGTAGGGCTCATGGGGCCCATAGGTTTGATTGAGCCTGGTTGCTGTACTGCAAAATCAGCACTGACACGTCGTCTACCAAGAGGAGCGAATGTGAGGTTTGAAAGCCTCTCTTGGGTTGCTTGCACCATTCCTGCATATGTCTCGCGAGGTCTTGCAAGCCTGCCGCTGGCAGCACGCTTGGCTTCACCATAGCTGATTCTTTGATTTGTTTGCACTGGCAAAATCTCCTCCATTCGCAGCTCTAACGGTAAAAAATCTTTTAAATTCTGTTAGTTGAGTCGGGCATTGAGAATACTCATTAGTAGCCACAGATTCTGTAAGAGTGTGTGGGCGCCGGTTACCTCCACTCGCAGCGACTTGCAATGTCGGTGGCATCGGGGTCAATTTGGGGGGCTCCCCAAAAGTTGAGCAGTCTGTGAAGAGTTCATTGGGCAATCTAAAGTCGGTACCGGGGAAGGGACAGTAGTAGATATTTCAGATGTAGGAAACACATTATTTTCGGTCTACTTAATCAGGAGGGTTTCTCCTCCCTATCCAGGCTAGCTTAGGCCGGAGGAGAGACCCCCAGGCGGTCAGTAGCCAACTGGTGCGTCTCCACACTCAAAGCAGGCACACACTCACCAGTAGAAATAAACATTTCTCCCACCGTCGACCCTGGCCCGTCGTAGTCCCCACGTATACCCGGTATTCCAAGGAACTTTATAACCCGTAACTACCATGGTCCGTTTTTTATTTTTATATGGGGTACCTCCTCTATGGTCCATCTTTTGTCAGGCTATTCCAGCCAGGCCTACCGGCCATGGTTGGGCCTACCAGGACCGAAGTCCCGGCAGTATAGCCCCAACCTTCACGGCAGCGCGCTACCCCTCCCACCACGACAAGGTAAGGACACTGGGCAGGGCAGCCTACTCTGAGAGACTACGCAGTCGAACTCCGTGAGCCGACGGCTGGCCAAGCTCTGAGAACCGAGCTGCGACGTAACAGGGCGCCGCAAAGGCAAACTCGATCGTTTTTAAAAAATGCTCTAGAATCGCTGGTGGAAGCGCTCGCTAAGAACAGTGACAGATCTAAAAAAAAATTTCCTGGACCAGAAACTTCGTATAAATTTGGTTTACTGGAAGGATTTCCAATCTGTATCGAGGAAAGTTTTAAATTGCATACCGAGTATGATCCGTTAAGTAGAAGTTCGATGTCAGATGGACCAGACTTGAACGATCATCTCCAGAGGGAACTGAATTCGTTGTATGACAGGTAGAATTCTGATGAAGAAATGTAAACTAAACTATGCGGTATTGTTAAACGCAACTAATTTAGTTCCTGTTGGTGAGCGTCATTTTAATATATATAAGAATATTTATCTGCGTATAATTAGATCTATTTAATTGACAATTATACAGCTTAATTATTGTTGTTGTTGTTGTGATAGTTCTTTGAAATATTTTTAAGCGTTATTATTAATAAATGTATATGTATTCTTGTAAATTTTAAAGTATCAGCACTTTTGTATCTGAACTAGGCATTCCCGCGAACATAAAATTTGTTTTATCTGACTGTGAGGGATGTGAGCGACCTAGTCATTCACTAAGTTTCCAACAGTGAGCAGGGCGTGTACGCTCGTCTTAGTAACTTGGGTACACGTACTAAGATCACGCGAACAAATTTTATGTTCACGGGAATGCCTAGTTCAGATACATAAGTGTTGATACTTTAAAATTTACAGGAATACATATACATTTATTAATAATAACGCTTAAAAATATTTCAAAGAACTATCACAACAACAACAATAATTAAGCTATATAATTGTCAACTAAATAGATCGTTCTTTTAAGGTTTGAGTGTTAATTCAAACCTGAAAAGAACCGTGAACAAAACTTGACGGTTGTTGTCGGGTTGCTGGCTGGAAACGCTTAACAACCTGACATTAATTGGCCAGTAAGTCCGGTGACTGGTATTAGCTTGAACTCTTGTCCCAGATGGTTTACAAGAGTTCCTACTCTGAATAAGTTATCTTCTTCATTTGCATTACTTTCACCTAGGAGTGAGTTATCAGCAAAGTGTAGGCTACTTTCGACCAGTTCGAAAGGACTTTTCATATATTTCAAATGAACAATGCTCCACTGCATGTCAACTGCACTTGAGTCAATATTGTATAATTTTCTACACCTGTGCATTTTGTAGAGAAATCGAGACCAGCGTATGAGAACGCCTTTCTTTCAAATGAATATTAAAACCTAAACTTAATTTCTCTTGTAGATTTAGATATATCAGAACATACAGAAAAACACCCATGAGCATTACTCACCTGGTATTTGGTCGATGAATCCAAGAAAATGGGTATTTGAAGCTATTAAATCAATACGTTCGAGCTATGCTTCTCAGTCAGTTGCTAAACACAAATCAAGCAACAAAGCGGCCTAGACTGAACGTGACGCTTTCCCAACGTGTCCCGTTACAGTTGATAAGCCGCATTCTTGTTTCAACGCTTTCATGTAGTTTTTACATAAATTTTTATTGAGTGTACCGAATACGGTACTCTGGGCAGTAAAAGACTGACTGTTCACTTTGTCAGAATCCCTAAATATTATACAATTCGCCTAAAATTTCGACGCAATACAGTTTTACTACGAGCAAACGGAATTAACACACAAATATACAACAGTTTTAAACTCACATTTTGAGACTCCCTAAACTACAATCATGAGACATATAGACTGAAAAACAGTGTAGCTTCATCCAACTATTATTTATTTATCACTTGAGTTTCGCCAAAAAAAAGGCATCAGGTGCCTCAACTTGCCCAGGTGTCAGAACTGAAACAAATTCAACCACGTATGTACTCAAAAACGTCCAAACACTATGAGACACGTTCTGAAGTCTATCCAAAAATACCTCATTGAACTCGAAGAGAGGTTTTTCTCGAAATTTAGGCATTTCAGATCCAGCTATGTTCCAAAATAAAGATTTTAATACCATGAAGCTGTTTTCAATGAAACATAAGATCAATAAAGTCACAAAAACACAGTGAATGCATTAACCTATTACCAGTAAGCAAATTAAACACCAAGACAAGAGTTGCAGTCACCATATAGATGGAGGGAAGTGCCGGCGTAGGTGTCGCTGCCAAGACCTGCCTCGTCAGGGTTGTCGGAGTCATCCAAAGCTCGCCGCACGCCGAGCATCGTCACCTCTAATTCGGGTTCCCCACTCAGGTTGCGTCTTTCCTGGACACCCTGCACAGACTTTCTTCAGTCAGTTACGTATTCCCAAACTTATGGCCATGCATATATCTTCCTCAGAAACTGAGGTGTTTCGTTGACGGTCGTCTTACAATATCACCTGCAACCTTCTAGAAACAGAAAAAAAAACATTAAAGCAGTTAGTTATTCTTAAAGCAACTGCTGGTCACACTACCAGTCGTTAAGTGAACAAATAGGAAAATTAAAACTTGTCTACTTACAAATAAAACCGACCTTATAAGTGAGATATAGCCAATTAATCCATTCACTTGAGGTTTCAACATTGGCAGGATTTTGCAGCTATTGAAAAGGAATGTAGACCCATTTCTTACATTCCTCTGATAAACTGTGCACAGCGCATGAATGTTACACATCCTCTAAGGAGCCAAACTTTTCAACATACGCTGAAGGACAATCCCCTTTCAGCACATCACTAAGGGGAAAAACGTTGAACATTTCGGATGTTTCTTTTTACTAGTGCCCCAAATGAAACTAAAAAAACTGATAATTCAGTCGTCAAGAGATTCAGTTGAACATAAACCCTATGGTGTTCAGGTACGTAAACGCAGGTGCGATTTATGAACTTTATATTTATGTACACTACATGGTGCTGACTCAATAATGTTCATCACTCTTGCCAAAGTCGCGTCACTGTGGTCCAGAGATTAGCAACGTGCGTGATGGGTAAATCCCTGATTTGACTCTTCGAGAAGCACTCGAATTTCTCCCGATTGTAACGCAGGGGACTAGGAAAACTATTCCCTTAATATCCAGCTCAACTAGTGTCCCTAAGAGCCTATGCCTAAAATCACAATACACCAAGATGGAACAGTGGCTATGAGAGTTATGACTAGTCTAGCCACGTCAATATTAATAATTGAAAACCCAATGACAATACGTGTATTATACACCATATTGGAAACAACATTTGTCTGTTCTAGTTTGTTTGCAATAGAAGGCTTGAACATAGAGAACCAGGATGTAGAGAACTAGAACGCAAAGTTGAAAGGTGATAACTAGAGTTTCGAGTTGAATGTAGAGAACCAGAGCGTAGAATAGTTGAACGTAGAGAAAGTGAGAGCGCTTATAGAACTAGAACATGCATCGTCAGAATAGAAGGGAAATCCCTTCGATCGTGTGGCCAAGGATAGTGGCCCGCCTCTAAAGATAAGCGGTATTATGTCAGCGGACGAAAAGGCCTCACTTCCTCTGTAGTGAGCCCATGCGGTTACCGACATCCTGTTTTCCACAAGTAGAAATGGTGCTGTTCTACCAGTGCTCTTAGTGGAGCAACTGGTAGCCCTCATTCAACTGCAGCGTCTCATGAACCTCATGGCAGTAATGAGCTCAGAAAAAAATCAAGGAAAAACTAGTAAATTTCATCAACAGCGTACCAGTTTCTTTCCGAGTGTATATCTTGAACACTTTTATAACTTTACCATCTGAAGTTATTTTCGACTTAGCTTCACCAGGTTCTTATTCAGCTTAGTAATAATTAAGCTACAGAAAACGATTTAACGATATGTTGACATGATAATGACCTTGGAGTGAGAGCTCAGCAGCCTTTCATTCTTTTTGTAATACCCTTTTTTCAGTCTATAGCTTTCTTTCAGATGCCAGGAAAATGACAGAAAATTTTTATTTACTATATCTGCATAGAACATGTACAAACTAATACTAGGGACCCGGTGAGGCAGTTGCCTTCCTGTTGATGTGCTGATTTTCTGACATTATATTCAATCAAAACCATCGAGAAAATTAACACTGTATACAACCTATGATTAATTCTAGAGATTAATATTTTTCGCCGAGCTAAAAACTAGATTAATGCCTCACCAATAGATGATCAAACACGGCCATACTAAAGGCAGGCATGTCGTATGTAGCTTCACAGTCGGGCTCAAGTAGCTCGCCTGACTCATCCCGTGCTGGTAGAAGCCGCTCGTCCAACCTGCACAACACTTTTTGTGTCACAAGCTTTTGCACAGGTTAACCCGGTGCAAAGAACATTTATTCAAATATGATCTGAATTTATGGATAACATGAAAATATGCACCATGTTTCGACGCCAGAGAAGTAGCGTACTAAAACAGAAGTATGGCTTGTGCATAACTCACTTCACGAGTGATTCCATCATTGCATTAAAAAATACATAAATCCTCAGTAAACGACGTAATCGCATACACAAACTTATTGAAATCCTTAAGCACAGTATCCCACCTACACGCGATATTTGAAACTAAAGTAACACACAATACAAACTTCAACATCTAACCTTAGGGCACCATCCTAACTAGCAGCTTGACAGTGATCCCAGGACGCTCAAAATGGCAAGTATACCCTAAGTCACACTTAACAATTCCCCTGCAAGCTCTATCATTGACAGCATTTTATAAACTTCTAACTTCACAGGAGACACCCGGATATCTACGTAAAATGAGTCCAATAAATTTAACGAATTCAATGGTACAATGCATGGGTCATCTTCTACAATCACAAACTCTCGTATTTCCTGGTAAAGATTCCAAACACTGAATATCTGTAGTTAAACTAATATTATGTGAAAAAATGATGGCAAACATATGAAATCTAGGGGGATAGAGCAGCGGTGAAAGGATAGCAACACTCTGCACCCGGAGTGAGTCGGTTGGGGTCATCGTACCTGGAAGTTGGTGGTATTCACGTCGTGAATAACGCTTGATAGTACATACGGTGTACAATTGAAACATGCGCAGTTTCGCCAAAACGCAGGGCTGGTATTGTCTTCAACCTACATTATTAATCCATAGCCTACATCAAAATGTAAACCAATAAAATATCATGTATCTTACTAAGTAAAAGAGCTATCATAATATTTCTGCGAACATATCCTGAAATATTTTCTAGTAACAAAACATTTCACGGAACAAACAAAAACTGAACACGTATGATCCTTCTACAGTAACACATTGCATCACGGTGACGGCACGTTCGCGAAGAGTGAATATTTTCCATTTATTCATTTAATATTTTTCGCATTTACAGTGAACATTAGAATGTGTAGCGCGTATGCATATCATATAATAGTGACTAATATACATTTTATAGTCAAAATAATAGCACACTTGGATACGCTGTGCACACGAGTATATATAATGAACTCCTGCTCAACTTTCAGGTTGAAAATCTGAAATTGCTCAGATTTTCGATGGAGTTAATGCTGCCAATTTAAACTCAGAAATGTTATCCATGCGCCTCATGAATCCGGTAACGCAGCTTCAGATGCTGATTCTGATGCATCAGATGAGGATTCAGCTCGTGACTTGAAAAAACTCGGTTCCGGACATATGAAAACAAGTACGACTTCATTACTCATATGTTGTTCGATATCTCAAACGAAAATGATCGAACAATCTACATCACAACCCCCAGCTAAGAGGTCTAAAAAGACCGAATCACTTACAATTCACTGGACCGATTCCATACCAATATTCGACATAAATAACGAGAATGAAAGACTCTACGATTGCTTAAAAAGTTTTGTCAGCCCGTAGTGAACAAGATTTATTCAAGCAATTTTTTATATTGAAATCATAGCAAAACAAATAGAACAAAGTAACATGCATGCCCTTCATGCAGGAAAAACTCAATATTACAAACAACAAAATTTATGTCATGTCAAGCGCAACAGTGCAATTTTTCCAGGGAGAGCGTGACTTCAGTTGATCCCTATGAAGTTCATTGCTGATAATTCGTAGAGTAACACTAGTTCCTCAAGCAAAGATATCTTCTTCTCACTCCTTTCTGACGATATTTTCGATTCCACATTTGATTTTTCTTAACGATCTGGGGGAAATCTTGCGTGATGTGCCAGATCTTACTTTGCTTCCAACTGTTCTTCATATTTTACATCTTTGAATAAATGAAGGATTCGTAGAAAATAGAATTTGAAGGTTCTTCGATATTTTACTGTAGTATTGTCAGTTTTCCACTGTTCAATAATTGATGTTTTCACGGGATTTGTGAGTTCTTCACCTTTCACCATTATTACGACACTACCGTATGATTTTCAAGTGTTGAATGAACCAGCTAGTATTTTGATATTTCAAAGTGACTACTGATAATTATTGGAACAAACATGAAAGTTCTAGTAACAAAAACACCCAAACAGTATTTCGTGCCAAAAATTAGTTCTGCATGAATACTTTTTTCACCCCTAAATATTTACAATTGTGTAGAAATTCATTATTAACAATTTTTCGTTTCTTTTTGGATATTCTTAGGTAATATATGGTGAGCAAATATAGTATTGGTATATTTTGTAGTGATTTCTTCATTATCACTCTTCAGTCGCAACCCTCAGACATCTCTTATCTCCGAGCAGACATTGAATATCTTTATCTTACTCGGAGTGAGGGCCTGAGGGAGTAAGGGACCGTCGAGGAACCCAATAGGAGAAAATGCAATTAAAGGCAGGATGAATTTAATACTTTGTACTTGTGCATTTGAATATTATATTAGTTATTATTCCTTCGTTGTGCACGTCCCGTCGTCGAATACTGGCGTACTGACATCTTGCTGGGACGTGTATACAGTAGTTTAAGCGCGTAGTTCTTGTTAATGCGTAGGTCGTTTAAGCACCCATGCTGTCCGCAGACAGGATGACTGGTTTCTGCTTTCTTTGCTCTGATGTTGGCTGTGAGTTGAAGTGTTCAGTTGATGAGAGATCTTGGTGGAGATGTTGACTTTGGAGGCGCTTGGTGGGGATTGTGTCACAGTATAGTAAATACTAGTAGGAGCGCTTGCAAAAAAATTAGCGGAATTTCAACGTCATGAAATTCTGTGCCGTTCGGTGACGTACGCACAAGTCAACCAATCATGGCGCACAAGTGGCCCTATTGGCTCACAAGTTAGGCCAACGGTCACTTTGTCAAATTTATACTGATTTCAAAGCAATAAAAACAATGGGAAACATCTTGAAACAATAGTCTAATGCTGGTGTGTCGCATTCACTACTACATAAATACATATAATTTAGATCAGAATTACGAGATGTAATAGAGTGTAAAGATAGAATTAAACAAACAATGCACATGAGCATAACAAATTATTAGGAATATCTTATTTTTCTCTTTAATTTGATTGTAGCTCCGCTTCTACCATTGAAATTCCATTTTCATACTCACAATATGTATTATTGAATCAGATACTCTGGATGCTCTGAGTGCACTCAGTTCATACATAATAGAAGATGCAAAAATAACTTCATCAGTCTTGATATTCTCTATGAGAATACGATAAATTGATACCAAAAAATTATAATTTTCATATTACAGAGAAGTTATAATTTTCTAGATCGAGTAACACAGAAAGGAGTTTCAGTCCAACAAGTTAAATTCTGTCATTTTTCTATTATTTTTCTTTCAAACTACGTAACAGAAAAGTCATATGTACTTGTTCTATGAATGTTATTATTAAGTGAGGTTCATGAATACAATATTAGACGGGCTTGTTAATTTTGACATTCAACTTCCCAGGCCCACTTCGTTGTGCTAGTGTTAAATTGGTTTAAACGTCGCAAGATAGTATAGGTCTCGTGGCCGAGTGGGTAGAGGACTGGGTGCAAAGTTGCGGAGATATAATTGTCGCTGGTTCAACTCCAGCCGTGCGGGTTTGTGTTTTTTATCATATCGGCATTCGAAGCCCCGCCCCTTCAAAAATTTACCAATCAGCGCCTAGCGGAACTTTCACGTCATGGATGACGTCACCGCCTGATAACTGTCGTTTGGGTGGTCATTGCCAACCCCCCCCCCCCCCATGTGCTCTTACTTTACTTTACTGTACTGTGGTGTGTGTCGCCGAGAGCTACAGCCCCATTATTTAGGGCGGTTGGCTGGGCACTACTGCCTGAGCGTGACCGCTCATTGGTTAATGACAGCTAGCCCCGCGAGGGACTCACTTCTTTTGTCTTGTTCTCTGATTGGTCGACAATAGATAGCCTCGTGTGTGCGGTGTTGATATGTAGTGATTCACTACAATGTAATTTTTGGTCATCAGAAATTTAACCACTAAAGAATTTCAACATATACGAATATTTTTCTCCCTCACTGTATAAAGTCACCTCACTCGGCGGTCAGTCGGCAACGATTGGCACACTGGAACGTGACGAAAAAATTCGAGCATACACATTAAGCTGTCTCCTTCCACCTTTTCTTAGCGTATCACCGCTGTGCAGAAAAATTGAAGGTCGAATACTTTCAAGGTATCTCAAATATGGGAGGTGTATACATGCTGGACCAATTGGTTGCACCGTATAGAATTAGAATACGTCAGAATAAATGGTCGTGGCCCACATTCAGATACTTCTTTGACGTTGCAGTAGTCCTTCATTCATTAATTCTCATTAGTTTTCTTCAAATTTAAAGAAAATTTGCAATAGCAGTTTTGAAGCAACAAGGAACTCCAATACAATGAAGACGTCGCTACACCACTAAATGCCGTCAGGTGTACCGAATGGACCACTGGCTGAGGCAGTGTAATTAGAGATGTGGAAACTGCACTGGCCGAGCTAAAAATTTGTGTAAAATGCAATGTCACATTTCATCCTAAATGCCATGAGGAATACCAAAAATAAATCTTAGAATTCACTATTACATAAATTATATGTTGAACATGAGATAATTGTAAAATAGTGTTTATTAGTTCATTGATTCGTTTGCATTATTGATGGATTAAGGATCATAAGTTAATGTTGCATTATACTCAAGAAAATGTTATAATTAGCACCAATATGCATTCATCAAAAATCAACGCAATAAATCTCTACCACCGTGTGTCACTCACACAGAACATAAAAAAATAATCCATAACAATTCAAATAATACTTCCATCCTTAGCAGTAAGTACGTTATACTGGTTCTCTAACAGAGGATATGTTGCTATTGTCGCACAAACAGCCAGAACCTACAAATATTGTTATTGGCGCTGAATGTCAAGTTGTTGTGGAGTGCAGACGTACGTCAGATCATAATTCAGGCGTTTGAGGGTTAAGATGTTATATTTCAAATTATATGTTATATCTTAAAATTGCATAGTGTACATTTGAATGTACACTTAAACGTACGAACAGATTATCAAATAAAAAATTACATCCGTACTATTCATTATGAATGCATTAAACTCTATAAATTTCGTAGTAAAATTTTCATTTATACCCTTTATGCGTTAATGGCAATGTAGACCCGAGCAGACGCGTTTGCTAAGGCCCAAGTAAGTGCACTTTCACACTGTCACTGCATCTTATGTCAGAACTGGGCAAGAAGACAAGAACCGCAGCTACATCGTATTAATGGAAAAAACGTCCACATAGCCAGCCACAG
The DNA here is from genome assembly GCA_006783055.1 of Trinorchestia longiramus. Classification (NCBI taxonomy): domain Eukaryota; kingdom Metazoa; phylum Arthropoda; class Malacostraca; order Amphipoda; family Talitridae; genus Trinorchestia; species Trinorchestia longiramus. The sequence goes on from VCRD01001383.1 coordinate 115,747, forward strand.
GAACTTGTGATGTATCGAACATTGCAATTCTATAAACCGACGAGATACCAGTAATATTTTCCTACAAATTAAGGGACAAAAATATATTGCAACAAATAAGCACAAGCACAAGTGCCAACGTATGTTCCGGTCGTTTTCATCAATTCAATATTGTGGTCAATTGGAACAAATCATTAATTAAATTTTAATCTTCCAGCTATTTCAAAAATTGTCCAACTGTCTAACCATTTGTTGATTTTTATAAAATCGCATTTTTTGGTCAGAAAAGAGGTTTAGCTCATTTTAAACTTCATCCCTTGAATGTTGGATTTTCCCTACAGATAATTGTCTTCGCTACACATGAGATGAAAATCAGATGAAACATTATCTAGAGTAAATTGGATAGGTTAGCATTTCCCAGCCATTATCGTAAGTTGGATCATATATTTTGTATGCAGACCAACCCTGTTTCGAAGATTTAAGTTCTTGCAAATCAAACCCATCCGCAACTGGATTCGTTTCAAATCGTAAAAACCAATGCCACTGCACACACCCTTTTGAATCAACTCCCTACAATGTAGTAGCAGGGGAGCAGTGCGGGTAAAAATGAAAGGACAAACTGAGGGAAAGGAAAAGAGGGAACAAATGACAAGAGAAGTAGGGGCACAAACGGAGAAAGAGAAAACCAGGCGACAGTGAAAGAAAGAAAAAGAAGGGACGAATGGAGAAAACAGTGAAAGGGAAAAGGACAAGTTAGATAAGGGAGAGACAGAAAGAGGAGGGGAGAAAGAGAAAGACATATAAGGACGTGAGAAAAAACTGACGCAGTATGAATCCTATCAATTAAGATTTTAGTAAGCATAGGCATGATTCAAATAAAGAGATTTGAGGAATGTATACTAAGAGACTAAATTGTTTCATTAAAATGACTTGAAAGCATGGGAAGGCCACCTTGAAGAGAGACTACAAGTGTGTTTATAATGACTAATCATGAACGAAACTTTCATGAACGAAACTTTGTCTTTCAGCGCATGGTTTTCTATTAGCGTAGTGGAATTCGAGGTGATGTCTTACGAGATAGATAGAATAGAATAGAATGAGGCTATAGGAACGAACCTTCTGGCTCATTCTTGGGTTGGATAATTACTTCGATAATTATTCGGTTGTTTACCCAAGTCCCATGCCGTATTTCTAGCCGCGTCAACCATGTCGGCAACGGGATGCGAACCCGGGTCTTTCCGCTCGCAAGCAGATTCGCTCACCAGTCGACCAAGCTGGTGATACGGTTAAAGGTTTGGTTAGGCAATAAAATTAGAATTTTTAGTGCGTATGGATTGTGCCAAATTTGTAAATAGCAGATTTCCGAAGCCCGAAGAAAGATTGGATTTTGATGGCACGTTGTGTGCATTTTAAATGAATAATGTAACAAAAATAGGAGTAGAGGTCGTATGAGTTCTTGTGTGACGTACTCAGTGTCTGGAATGAGTGAGAGTAGAGCATAGACAGCTTGCTAGACGCCCTCACGATTGCCATGTATTAAGTTGTAAATTAGATAAATTTTATCTAATCATTATTTTTACAACATTATTTTATTTACACCTCCCAAGAACCCCTCCATTATTAGTTTCAATTAAATCCGAGTTTCAATGTATATTAGTTCGTTCAAAAATAGTGCCCACTAAATTTAGATAAAATCTAAGTGATTGATCCTTCAAAAAGTGAATATTGATGAAGAGCATTTAGAACATTGTATGCTATAATAAAAAAAAGGTACATCAGCCGCACCAGCTGTAAGAAATGTTTGTTGTCTATGGGGATGATGTTAAAATATTCGAAAATGTCAACTGTGGTTAACTCGGTTTGCATCTGGAGATGTTGATCTTAAGAATAATCCACATGCAAGAAGACCAAAGCCAATTGATAAAAAGCCCTTAAAAATGCTATAGAATCCAATTCACAGTCCACGAGTAGAGACTTGGTTCAACTAACCATAAAAAATCCCACGAACAGAATTTCAAGCCATCATGAACTTCTGAAGATCTAAATAATAAAATGCTTAATGCAATCAAAGATTGACGATTTGCATATCTTAGCTTTCAAGAAACCATAAATCCACTTAAGGAAAAAACTGCAACTGGGGGCGAATAATGGGATTTTATGACAATACTCAACACTAAAGACAGTGGTTGAGTTGAAATCGCAGTCCATAGACAGTTCCAAAGCAAGCACTACGCCCAAGGAAATCATACTCTGTTTATGGTGGAATATGAAAGAACTGGCTCACTGTGAGCCATTGAACCCCAATCAAAGTCACAGCTCCAAAACACTGTTCAGAACTTAAAGATTTAAAAACTGCATTACTAAAAAAGACCAGCATTGCTCAATTAGAAAGGTGTTGTCCTTCCATATGACAATGGTAAGACCGCATACAGCAAGAATCGACTCTGTGATTATGCTATCCAACTGGGAAGTTTAACTTCACCCACTCTATTTACTTGAAATCGCTCCATCTGATAGCCATCTCTTTAGTTCGTTGCAACATCACTTGAGACATAAAATTTATAAATATTATAAAGAACTTTAATGTGATCTTTATCTATTACTTTTCATCAAAATTCAAGGACTTTTTTCGAAAAAGGCTTTCGAAACCAGGTAGAACGATAGAGAAGAGTCACTGAAAATGAGAGAAGCAATTAACAAGATTGGAAATACAGTAAATCATTTGTGATTATTCAAAATTAAATACATCAGGGAAAAACGACATCACTTTCTATCCAACCTGATATACAGCATGATGAAAAAAGCATTTGGTAAGTCTCAAAATTGAAATTGAGCGCATTTTCATATATAACACATTTACCACTCATACAAAATTCATAATTTAAAACCACAACTAGTACTAAACAGCATAAATAGAAATTTTCACCAGCATACATGGTTCATTTAGACTTAAAAGAATCGACGTTGAAAAAAGTATTTGGACACTTCCCTTAGAAGTGGTATACAGTGGAAGCTCGAGATACGAACAGCTCTGTATACGAGAAATTCAAGATACGAGGAAGGTATGAGCGAAAAATTCTGCTCTAAATACGACCATTGGCTCGCGCAACGAGCCACGAACCAGCTATGGGTACACGTGACGTGCGTTTCCCGATCCGTCTCGACCTGAATTCACCCCCTGTGAATCAGCGTACCTTATTCTCTGGTAACTTGAGGATCTACGCGTTTGTGATTTCATAATTTTAGTGATAGGGCCTGGGGAAAACTCACAGTAAGGACCCTGAATTCGGTATGGAAAAAACTGTGGCCTCAGAGTGTTCGTGATTTTAAAGGTTTCGATCCTCAACCTGTAGACAAAACAGTGCACCTAGCTGAAGAAATTGTATCACTGGGGAAAACTATACGTCTGGAGGTGGGTGGTGCTGATCTGGAGGAGTTAGTGGAGTATAGTGAAAAACTTACAATGGACGCACTTTTGGAACTTCACAAGGACCAGCAGCAAGAGGTGATAGAAGAACCAGTGTTATTTACCAGTGATATTTATTAAAAGAAAACTACAGTATATATTATTTATTAGTGTTATTTGTTAGCAAATTAGACTTTTAAGTTGATATTTTTGGGATGCAGAACGGATTAACTGGATTTCCATTATTTTCAATGGGGAAGTTTGTTCTAAACACGAGAAATTCACTATGCAAGCTCAGTGCTGAAACGAATTGATCTCATATCTCGAGGTTCCACTGTACTAATTCATTCCTGAAATTTTTTCCCGTTATATTCGACAAATTGCTACAGTAAGTGTTGAGCCCCTTTGGCCTATAAACTGTTGTGTTAGAGGTTAGTCATCATTTGACCGCCGCTCTTATAACACTGTACATACAATGCCTAATAGCGTAGACTGACAAATGACACAAAGAACTCCACACTTCTTGCGAATACTACAAATAAGAGTTTCGGAAGCATTTTTAAGAGCTTGAATGTTAATCGATTGTTTTGCGATATGCATTTTTATGGTCCTGGTTCATTAATACATTCTTAAAATTCATTCAAATAAATTTTTGAAACTGTGCCAACATTTGTTTTACCTCAGAGAATATATACGGAAGAAAACAATGGTAGAGTGAAGAGATGCATCAAGTAGTAGCTAAAATGATGGATGAGAGGACGCAATGAATAACAAAATAAAAGTTGATGGAAGCACCTACTAGATATAGGATGGAAAAGAAAAATGTGAAGTTAGTGAATGGGTCCCAAAAACGTCGACAAACAAAGGGCTATAACCACATGGAAAAGGTTACACAAAGGACAAAATAATTATCAAAAAACATCATCAAAGGCCAAAATAATTATAAAGCGATGCCAGAGAGAAAGAGATGATTAGATGAGATGCATGATCGGAAGGAAATTAAAAGTTAAAATAAAGTAAAAAATGGACCAAGTACTGCTATCGAAGCCAACATATTATTCTCATATAAGTTGTAGAACGTGTAAGATAGTAGACACTTGATTAGCAGTGAAGAATAAGAAGAAACGTTTGCTTATTGGGCTGAATCAGGCTGTGAGAAAATAAGTTGTGAGTGAAGAAAAAAAAGTCTGGAAAAGCACCCGTGATTGCCACACAAATGTCCTTCGTTAAATCTGACAGACAATATCGAAGTTGCTGGTCATACGTGGTGCATTCAACATTTAACAAATCAGATGCATTTTTCTCAAAACTGTTGACAGATAGAAATATGAGATTTGTTTTAAAACACGCATGCACTTGTGAATTTGTGACAGAGATGGCAGTACTATACGGTACACAAAACTCAAGCGGCAGCGGCGAGAGTGAAGACTTTTTGATACTTAAATGCCGACGTTTACATTACATGAACACCGTGTGATCATTTTGTATTTCTATTAGAGTAGTGTGAAACAGATTGAAATTCATCGCCAATCAAGTGAGACATGTGGGGGTGTCATGGATGTGTCTAATGTGCGTTCGTCAGTGTGACAGTTTAAAGACGGCAGAACGTCGGCCTCGCACCAGCCGGTCTGACGACATGAACGATCGAGTGGAGAAAGTTGTTTCGGAGGATCGCCGAATGAGTGTGAAACACATCGCCCCCAAAGTGTACATTTTTGTGGGATCCGTGCCCACAATCCTGCATAAAGACCAGAAAATGCGAAGTGTCCTCAAAAAGGGTGCCACGAATGCTGACAGACGACTACAAGGCGCCCGTGGCACGTTACCAGGCAATGTTGACCCGTGATGACATGAAAAGGACTTTCTTTCCATCAATTTTGGCAATGAATGAGACATGGATGCTGTTTTTCAACTCTGGAACAAAGCGCCAGTCAGCTAAATGGAAGCACAGACAAAGACATCCTATGCCTTTTCTAGTATCCAAAACCGTCCTCACCCTCGCTACTGCCGCTAAAGTTTTGCGTATCCTCCATTGCTGCCATATTTCTCCCGCATTCACAAGTGCACGCGTATTTTAAAACAAACCGCATGTTTCTATCTGTTTTCAGTACTGACAAAAAACATTGGAGGCGTTATAACTTGAATACCCCTTGTATGATTCTACCTTCGCACACATGGTTCGTTTTCTTACAGGTATTGAATTTACTGAATAGTGTACTAAGTACAAGTTAATTGTAGATACAAGTAAAATTGAAATACAAAGAACACAGACTGATACAGAGAAACATTGTGGCTTTAGCTTAACGAAGTGCGTCGATAGGAAGTTCACTGTTGAATCTGTGAAGGATATTTATCGACAAAATAAGGCGTGGTCTCAGCCCGCAAGTGTATTCCAAGGAAGAGTACGATAGAATGATGGACGCAAGACGTGGGGATTTGGAAGTATAAAGTAATACGACGGTAGAATTCAAGGGGAAATATTGACGAGAAAAGCAAATTGTGTCAGAAAAGGAACTGAAAAGATTGATTTCATATGAAAGTTCGGTTGACACGATGTTCAAAGTAAACATGGATTGTGTCGTAAAAGAGCTAATTGCTCAAATTTTCGATTGACTTCAACTACTGAACACGGAGAACAGTACTTAACGCTAAGCATATCAACGTTATATACGTTACTTTTTACTAATAGAGCGCCAGTAACGAATGAAAAGGAATAATTGCAGCGTTTGTACTAAACTGGAAGAAAGTGAAAGAGGAGGACAACAGTCTGAATGTAGAATAGCGTGTAGTAAGAAATGAGGACGTAAGGGAAAATTTAAGCAATGAAAAAGGTACATGAAAGAAGTTTAGAGCATATTGTGGAGAGGTGGAGAAAGTGATGGAGTAGTAAAGGGCGTCACGCTTGGAGACCTATGAAAGCAAAACTTAACTGGGGGTTCGGGTTAGAGTTTTTAGTTTTAATTAAATTTTGATCTCTCATGCTGTTCAACTGGAAGTGGAGACTAAAGACTAAGGGCTACTCATAGAAAACTGTCTAAGAAGAGAGAAACGGGGAGGTTCGAAGAAGGAAAATCAGGTGGCAGGCATATTAAGATAGTTCTTAGATGTCATACAGTGTGGTGCTAATGGTATTTTGAGTGTAGTGTCAGGTAAAATAATTGATACGGGAAGTTAAAGAAATTCTGCTAGTGCTACGAAGACAGAGGTTCATATGAAAAGTCTGAGATGAATTTGATGACAGAGGTTGAACGAATATGTAACGGGAACGGTAATGGACTTAAAATGAAAATCCGAAAATCTATGACGCAGCCTGATGGAACCTAATCTCGCCCCTAGCCACCACTGTTGAAAAAATTTTGATGCTAGAGGAAAGACTAACAGCAAGACCTTGCGTGGGTAGACAAAAAAGATTTTTCAGATACCAAGTAATGCAACGGCTGGATAGCGTTGAAATGGTTTTTGTTTATAATTCGACGGGTTTTAGTCTTTTGTCTACAACTGGAAAGAGAGGTATGGCATGAAAATTATTCTACTGAACTATCATGACTTGAATAGGTATCAAACCCTACACATAGGTTCAAAGCTGTAACTTAGACTAGAAGCACACCGCTCTCCATTTCCACTTACTTCAATTTGCTCTCAAACAACAGGTAAAGCCTCTGAAAAGATATTCTATGTATAGCAGTTTAATTACGTGTATTAACAACCTTATTCAGCCCATCAGATGGAAATTTCATTAACTGAATTACAAATATATGAATAAGAGCAGTAGAATAAAACAAAATTCCCTACAGCAATATAATCATTTTTTTGTAAAATTGGCATATTAGTTATGTTTGCTAAGGTCAAGCAAGCACCAAAGCATCCGTTGGTAATACAATAGCTCCTTTATTTTTGCCTTCCTATTCATCTATGATCTGCAATCATGCACATGGATTTCAGCTATTTTATTTTCCTCTGAGAAGAGATTAATATCAGAACATGACATCATCAGATCAAGGAGCTAAGAAACAGGGTCTGTTTTCTTTCTAATCACAGTGTACCTGCTAGTTCATTCAATTTTTTAGAAAGTTAAATGAAATAACTGATTAATATACTGAATAAATAACTGAATGAATATTAACTGAAAGATAATATATTGAATACTCTAACTATTCTGAAGATTTTGCTGAAAATATTCAAACATACACAATTGTTGATGGAAACAATTTTTTAAGATCTAGTTTGGATTTTATAAATAAGCAAATAGCTTTTGTTTATACCACAATAATAGACATCCAAAATACTTTATGCTGCCATTCAACACAGACAAAAGAACCACAATCTCACTCGCTACTCACATCTATCTGCTCACGTAATGCACAAACAAAAAATTTCCTTCTATGAAGTACCAGCAATTTTGAAAAGTAACTTCTGGTGAAGCCAATTTCACACACCAGTCAGTTACTATGAATACCCATTTCATAACAGCTATATTAAATGATGGATATATTGAAGTGGGTAAAAATACAAGCTGTACAATCCTCACTTGAGCTCAGGGTAGTCAGAAAGAGGCACGCTGGTGCTGGCCGTCAGATCAAACTCGGTGAGAGATTTGCCAGCCAAAAGACAGTCAGGGTCTGTGCGGTAGATTCGCTCCTCCAGATGCACGTCCTTCAACACCGTTCATGAGTAGCAGGGTAAGAAGCTTTAAATAAACCAAGACTTTATTCAATGTGTGTTTGAATTATAATCCTTAATCCACTCTAACTTCTACTCAAATTGTCTAATATTTATCCCTGGATACTTAACAGAAACGAGCACAGATAAATATTGAATACATTAGCTCTGGAATGGAGTAAAAGCAAGGGAGAAGTAACACAGTTTGATAAGAGTGGAAAATTCTAGGGTGCAAAATAGGTAAACTCAACGAGTTGTCATATAAGGTCCAGTGAAGAAAATATTGCGATGATATGGACATAGGGAGAAAATAAAAAACAGCCTCTGACTGAAAACAATTGCTTAGTTAAAAAGCACATAAAAGTGTACAAGAACTAAATCATGGAGTGTTTAAATGAATCTTCATCCTTTCTCACAACATAATTCATTGTTGATCATGGCTATTAGCAGCACAATGATCACAAAATACCTACAATAATAGGAAGATAATTTCAGGTGTCATGCTGGACCCACACAAGGACAGACCTTGTCTTCATGCATGTCAATGTGTGCCTTGTGACGTAGCAGTTGCTGCTTCAGCTCCTCCACCTGCACAGCTCGCTGCTCCTGCTGCGCCAGTGCCAAAAAGTCGTACGGGCGACGCAGTTGGAACAGGGAGTCCATCTGCAAAGTAAGAAAATCACACACAATATAATACGAACTGGCAGCGGAGATATGGCACAAGAGCAGCAATAATACTTACTGCAACTTAATTCATTTCAGAGATACAGATGTCAAATACCAAACATGAAGCAATAGACAAATACCACTGGCCAACAAAGTTTAGATAACATAAATAATTTTAGCTGCCTTCAACTATTTTCAGGTGCTAATTTCAAGTATGGTTTTAAAAAATGGCTAGAACGTCAAGTTTGTAAGTTACAGATTATTTGACTCCTATTAAGATTTTCCTACACCAAAACTTCCAAGCAACTGAGAGGATACTAGATATTTCACTTTTTCTGTCTGGTAACACTGATTACCAAGCAGATGACATGGAACCATAACATAATCTCAGACCATTATTTTTGTTAAAGATACTCACTGCTGCAAAATATAACTAGTTAAGTGAAGATGATGAGGTGTCTTGAAATACATGGCTATGCTGCTTGGGCTTCAATGAGACTACACAAAACTTTGCTGTTTTCTGTGATAATGGGACAGTAATGCCAGAAAGGAACACTACGAAATGAATGACCGAAAAAAAAACAATTTTATTCCTGGAGAGAGTATTGTCAAGTATAGGCTGCTAGTTGACCTCTCTGATGTTCTGCTTCCCCCACTACCCATAAAACTGGGCCTTACATACAAAAAAACGTTGTAAAGATCATGGAGTAACGGATTTTTGCACTTGAGGGGAAAATTTTCAAAACTTAGTGATGGCGAACTCAAAAAAAAGGATCTTCGATGGTCCACCAGATCAGGAAGCTACTGAATGATACTGTCTTCAGAGAAAAACAACAAGAAGGACCGCTCAATAAGGATCATTTCCATCTGTGATCCCGAGTTTTGTAAGTTATCACAAAGAAGAAAAGTACCATCAGCTTTTTCAAGATTTACTCAAAAACTGTAAAAATCTTGGCTGCCAAATACCTTTATAAATTCCTTTCTTGCATACTCATCTCCAATTCTTTACTGAAAACTAAAGAGGTGTCACTGATAAACAAGTGGAATGATTTCACCGCGATATCCAAACTATGGAAGAGGGATACCAAGCCAAGTGTTACCCAATAATGATGGGTGATTACTGCTGGTTCTTGCAGAAAAAAGGTACATCAGCACATAAAAGACAAATGAACTTCTTGTAAGTGTAAAAGATCCTTACCCATGCTTTCTTACTTTTCATTTCATTATTAATATTCAAGTCTATAATTACGATTTTCAAATATATTTAACTGTAATTCTGAATAAAATTAATGAGTTGAAGTCAATATTTATTGAGGGAGTTGTATAAAGTGATTTCGAAACATGGGGCCTACAAGAATCTTCAATAACTCCTATATTATTGATTGAATTTTAAAAAAGAAAGCATTTATGAAATCCTGAGAAACGCTAGTGTCATTTTGATTACTTTTTGAATATAATATTCTTCATGTGCCGCTCTCCTGAGCGCAGACACAAATCGGCACAATTACACAGGCTGTTCATTACGGCGCTTGTGAGATCAAGTCCAACTTGCTATGTTCTGCTCGTTGACATATATGCAACAAACAGTGTTTTCCTTGTTGGCACATCCGGTTAAGACGAAATGGGCTTCATCTGACTTAAACAACGACCAACAAAATTTGGGTCTTCATCGTTCTTCTGGAGGAGACACTCACAAAACGATACAAGATGCTTAAACTCTTAATCTGCAATTCTTGGCAAATTTAAATTTTATATGGATGTATTGCTATATTCGTCTCAACTATCTTCTGAACTGAAGAATAGCTTACTTTCAACTGCAGAGACAAATGTATGAGACTGAAGTTTGGGTTTGACTTGGCTTACTTTGCATTTTCAACAGTTTCATTCAGAATAGCCTACTTTTGTCTGTGCTCGAGTGAAGCACATGAAGAATATTACATACAAAAAGTTATCAAAATAACACAAGTATTTCCCAGGATTTCATACACATACACTTTCTTTTTTGAAATCCACTCCATAATACAGGAGTTATCAAATATTCTTTTAGGCACCATATTGAAAAATCACCTTGTATTTATTATAATTTGCCATATACACATTTCCATTTGAATTTTATATAAATCAACTAAAATTTTAAAAAACTGACCGTGCTGCAAATTATTCACAGTCATGCTTGAATTCAGCAGCATAATATATATATATATATATATATATATATATATATATATATATATATATATATATATATATATTATGTATATACATATATCTGTGTGTGTCCGTCCGATTTCGTCCAATCTAGTCCAATCTAGTACTGAAGAAAAATTATTGAACTGAATTCAGAACGGGTATACAGTGTTCGCTCACTTATCACGGGTGTTACGTTCTAGGACCACCGCGATGTAGGGACGCTATATTTATTTTATATCTATTGATCAGGTGGTGCAGTACCTGTATCTTCGGCATGGGACGCAGTAACTTCTTCAGATACAGGTTCTTCTGCTAAAGGCGTTGACATTACAAACATTTTCGTGCGCGTTATGAACATGGTTGTGGGGAATTGCTGGTGCTGTTTCTTTACCTGGGGTAGCATGGTTTTGTACGCTGGCATGCAGCTGTCAATGGAATTCCCGAACTCGTTTTTGCTGTATTCATCTGCTGACTAACCAGACTATTTACTGTAAATCGTAATTTTTTATGAATTATAATATTCTTTTAGTGTAAGAATTATTATTTTTAATATATTTTATACATTTTGTGATTTTTAATGCAAAACTCATCAAATATATACATTACTGTACAACACGTACTACGTATGGGCAAAATGAGTACTGCAAAAACCAGCGAAACAGAAAACACCAGAATAAATATTTTACAATAATGTATTTTTTTGAAAACCCACGAAATAGCGATTTCGTGATAAACGAACCGCAGAGTAGCGAGGGAAAACTGTACATGCACACATATGATAAGCCTTGTATCGTGGATACCAAAGGTGCCGGATTATATACAATAAAATACACCATTTTTCCCAGTTATTAGCTTTCTTCTCCTACATGACTATGTTAACGGTAGATAAGATCCAAAATGTAAGTGCGGTATGTCTATAAATTAATACGATTGTAACTATGTATCTATGTGTGTCACACCCTTCATCAATAAATTGCGGTATCTATGCTACACCTTGATCATAAACCTCCACTCTTGAAGATTACAGGAAATTTGTTAATAAGGGCCACACAGGAAATTCCACTAAATAATAATACACAGTTTGTTGCTTGCTTGCTTGTTTGGTCACGTTCTTGAAAATTTAGATAAGAAAAAATTCGTTAGGGTATACATGTATTGTCAGGATTGTATTGTGGATACCAAAGGCACATCCTTCAATGTCGAAACTCCTTCGGAAAGCCTGCGTCCACTGGCAAATCAAACGAAACAATTCAGTAAAAAACAAGTAAATTTTCACGTGTATTCATTCAAAATTTGTGGCGAATCTTTAATACATTCGTTTTTATAATTTTAAATTGGTTAAATCTAAACGGTGGAATTTCCACAGGAACTCTCTGGTCAACTTATACAAGGTGGGCCAGGAGTAATTTCACAGTTTTAAATATTCATTATGAGGGAACTGACAGAGAAAACAAAAAAAAACAAAAAACAAAAACGTATATTTCCAATAAAGTTGGTACATAAGAAATGTAACATCATTGGTTTTTAAAAATGCCTTATCATAAAATCCTTAAGTGGTAGGTATTCTATGCATAGTATCATAGATGATAGAACAGCAGTACCTACGGGTATACATAAACATTCACATCACGCAATGAACGTTAAATATACATGGGGAAACAAATGAACTTCGCTTTTTCAGTGATGACTTAAGAGGTAATCATTAGTGATACATATAAATTCTGACGTGGTAGATATTATACGCATTTTAGGTGATAAGCGAAATATTTTCTTTAGGTACAGATTAGATTTGACATCATTACATTTAACTGAATTGGATGTTTAACATCCGAGAAATACCGAAAAAGGAAAATTATGAGAGCGAAAACGTAAAACATAAAGTTGTGATTGTTATTAAATAGAAATTGTAATTTCTAATCACTGGTTGACCGTATGGTATGGCTTGCTGATGATCGATTTAATTTAATCATTATTACAGTTATCTGTAATCATCGTGTTTAATATGAACGGGCGTTACATATCCGAGAAAGAGAGTAAAAAAAATAAGATATAACAGTGAATGTGTCAAATTTTCAATACTTAGATGTTGATATAGATAAGAAAAGCTGTAGTAGACTAAAGTTCTGAGGTTTCAGTCACTTATTGTAGCAAAGCAATTACTGACATTGACGGATAAATTTTTTGACTATGTATTCAATAAGTACAAAAATAACGTAAAAATTACATGCATATATATACATACATATGTACACATATAAATACACATATACATATATGTATATATACATATATATACACATATACATATATGTATTGTGGCGGTACTCGTTAATTGCTTTCTGGTGAATATAATGTCATGTCTCGTTTATTTATTAGTGATTGATTTAATGCATCTAAAAGGTAAAAGTTTATCTGCCTACTGTCAATTGCATGATGATTGATTGTTGATGAGTTCTTTTCTCTCTCATCATT